>CM035136.1:37133327-37170827 GCA_020205605.1 Panax ginseng | reverse complement strand
ATTGAATAATCATATCATAATTTGCTTTGAATAATATTAGGTCAAAGTTATTGAGAATTGAATACTAATCGCATAGTGAATAGTAATTTGAACGATAAGTTGTTCAATCACTAGAATAACAACCAAGCGAATTTGCATGCTAAATAATAAGTTGCATATTAGAGAAACTTGTTCAATATTAAACTATAAGATTTGGGATATTTGTATCGCTATGAGAAACTAGATACAATATTTTATTCATTAATAGGCAATCTAGCTTTAAAGTGTAGAGGTAGCAACTTACAACAATTGAAATTTAATTTGAAAACAATAACGCATTAATCAAATTAAACTCGCACAATGAAGTTTTGAGTTAGAGAACTTGCCTTTAGCACAAGCTAAACCTTACAACTTGAATCAATAATTTATACATATGTCATCATGACATAATTAGTCATTACCAACATTTTATATCTATATAAACAAATATATACATCATGTAAGTTAAATTATCCATTCACATAATCAAACTATGTTACTACTAGGTAACACTTGATAACATGTTCGTTCATAGCTTAATACTACCAAAATCATCATTTAACATTCCTATTATTAACACATAACATTTATTTTCAAGCTTTGCACACACACGACGCTAAGTCATGACGCTAAGCATGAGTTACAGGTGATTGATTGGCCGCAGAGTGGCGCCTTGGTGGCAGTAAGATTTATATCATTGTCAGGCACTACGCCACTCAATCTGCCACCAAGCTCTAAGAACAAGATGAACAAAAGCCAAATCGCCTAAAAGCTCCAATCTAATAGATCGATTAACATGTAATTTACACATAGACTTCATGTAAACATATTGTGAAGACTTCTAACATGTTTCTACCCATAAATAACATAAACATCAAATATACAACACCCAATTCCAATGTTTTTGGCAAAAACTCCATTTTTGATGTTTTCAATGGAAATCAACACTGTGATTTTATTTTTCAATCAAAATGTAAATTTTAAAATACCATAGTTATGATTATACACACTCTATCAAATTCAATAATCAATTTATCGCTTTAACAACTAATTAAACCTTAATTTCTACTTCAAACTAAGCCGTATTCATATATATTTTCATATAACACTGTAATATATATTTTCTTCCACAAAAACACATACATACATGAATTCATTTATCTATAATCATATATAAACTCATGGAATCATCTTATAATCAATAATTAATCATATAACTATAAACACCATCAATTTATCTTTTATAAAATGTCACAGAACTTTTTGGAAGAAGAAGAAAACTAAACTTTTAAACAAAAAATTAAGCTCCTACCTTTGATTAGAAGATGATGACTATTCTTTTCCCCAATTCTTTTCTCAAAACCTCGTTAGAAAACACTCACCTTCTCTCTAGAGTTTTCTAATTTTTTCTTTGTGTTCTTCTTCTTCTTCTCTTCTCCCAACTCTAGTTTACGATTATCATATAACGATAATAATAATAATATAGATATTAAGTATATGATTTTAACTAACATCGCTTTTAAATTTTTGAAAATCAAAAGCCATAAGGCTTGTTTGGTTAACTAACTAAAAATAACTCATTAATTCTTATGCCTTGTTTGGTAAAAACATAATTAGATAAAAGACTTAATAGGCATTAGGCCTTGTTTGGCAAAACCTAATTAAACTCCTTAATTTATTTTAGTAACTCCTTTATAGCAAGGTTATTTGTCACATTTCTATTTAATTAAATAATCAATTTAATCAATTCAAATACTAATCTATTAAATTACTTTAATACATAAATCATTATCAAAAACAATAATTTCTTTATAATTATAATTTTATTTAATCAACTAACACTTTATTTTAATCACAAATTTCAATTAAAATACTATAATTCATTTAATCATTATTAGCTTTCTAACTTAATTATTAAATTAAATTAGTATATAACCTCATAACAATTAATTTTCTTAGCTCCTTAATTATTTATTCAACAAATAATTGACTTAAATCACATCAACTCAAATTGCCATTAAATTTATATAATTCAATAAATATTTAATATTAAATAAATATTTAATATTAATATTTAATTATTTCACTAACAAATAATTAACTAAACTATCACTAAATTAATAATTATTTATTCAATAAATATATCCATTAAATACTTATATTAATTAATAAATATTTATTATTACACTTTAAAATTCTGTAATGTTACACCAATGATAATCGGGTTATTCCAATGTAATAATAAATAATGGAATAATGTAAGCTCTCTTTATGAATACTTAAAGTTAATAACACCCACAACAACAGAAAAGAAATCGGATATAAGAGTAGAAGTAGAAGGTAATAGTAATCTTTTCTATAGCGTTCTCTCTCTGAGTTTCAAAGGATTTCAGAAGAAAATAATGAAGGAAATGATCTCTCATTTATAGAAAATGACCTCCATAGTAACTAACTCATTTAACGGGTCCATATCATTTACTCAAATTTTAATAAATAAAATCGAATCATCCCTCGCACTACTACCAAGGATATTCATGTAATCATCAATGGTCATGACTATACCTAATAATCCTCGGTCATAATCATACCAACAATCGCCCACCAATGAACTACATGCCAATGAGGACTTTACCACATCATTCAGAACATTACTACCATGATTATACCTAATAATCCCGGTCATAATCATACCAAGTCCATCTACGCACGTAAGCCAAAGATGAGTTTCAATCACAATATAAGTATGAGGATGATGATGACATAATCAATAAAACAAGTTCAAGAATAAATTTTAAAGATTTATAAGTTAATTTATCCGTAACTCAATAACGCCCAAATTGTCAACATGATACTTCGCCAGGAGTAAAATTCAAGAATGCTCGTAAGAATATTTCCATGAAAAGATATCGATGAAGCGCAAATATCAAGGATATTCCACTAATTTCATGGAGTATAAAAGCCAAAACTTTAACCAACCGAGTATAATAGAATATATGAAACCGCAAATGGATTTTCACCGCCATGCAGAATCCACGAGACATGCATCATTTCCACAATTTAATAAGGAATGAATAACGTAAGGATCATTCACCATGCATGTGGTAATCCACAAAGACAAAAGTTATTCCAATGTAATAATAAAGAATGGAATAATGTAAGAATTCACCACGCATGCGATAGATCGCAGATGCATAAAAGTTATTCCAATGTAATAATAAAGAATGGAACTGTGTCACGCAGAATCAAGATGCATGTGATATTCCAACAAAATAATAAAGAATGGAATATCAATGTAATTCACCATGTACATAGACTGACGCATACATAAAGTTATTCCAATGTAATAATAAAGAATGGAATAATAGAAGAATTTCACCATGTATGCCAGATCAGATAAATAGGTTATTCCAATGTAATAATATGGAATAAGAATGGAATAACAACCCTTACGAGTATTCAAAAGAAAATAAACTCTGGAATAACAAACTTAGTATTGAAAGAAAATAACTCTCTTCATGAATACGAAAAGAATAATACCCCTCATTACGAAAGTACAACAAATAATATCCCTTACCTTAGAAAAACCGAATATCGGAGTAAGAAGTAGTAGTAATACTTTTCTTTTTTCTCTCTATAGTTTCTCTCTCTAGAGTTTCAAAGGAATTCGTAAGAAATAATGAAGGAATGAGCTTCTATTTATAGAGAATGGAGAATGGAATTAATTAAGAACTAATTCATGACTTTATCTATCCATATTGATTTATTTTTTAAACTTAAAGACCATCCATATCGATTTACTATTAAAACTTAAAGCAACTCATCCATACCGATTTATTATTAAAACTTTAAACCAATGATCCATATTGATTTACTATTATAACTTCCACCAACAATATCCATATTGATTTACTATTATATCTTCAACCAACGATCCATATTGATTTACTATTATAACTTCAACCAACTATCTCAAAAATTATCACATCTCCTCATGGAATAATATTGTACCCAAAAATGATTGGAACCAAAAGAAATATATTTTTTGGGTGAATAAGACTTCGAATAAGAATAGTACTTCGTGAATAAGTATCCGTGAATACACCCAAATACCTAAAAAGTGTCCCAAATATCCGAAAGTTGAACAATACTCAGAATAAAGAGAGTGAATAGTAATAAGATTCAGTAAAATAATAAAAGTGTGAATAAGAAACACAAAAAAGTGTCCCAAACCGAATAATACCCTAGAGTGAATAGTAACCCAGTGAATGAATAATAATCCAACACCTAAAAGTGCCCCTAATACCGATTGGTCAATATAACCTCCAGACATCAATTATTATCGAAATAAATGTCGATTTCCACTAACACTAATAATCCCAACACAATGGAACAATCAATTTCATCTTTAATCAACACTTAACTTATTCATCATTAATATTATAACTCACAATATTTAACAACCGTGTCGCTCCCAAGAAAGAGAGGGCTTTCCGATAAGGATTTCTCCTTATCATGCGCGCAATTAGTGACCAAACCTCCTCGATGTAACTTCTAGACATTGTCAATATTGCAAATAATAATATGAATAACTTTTGTCATCTCAATTATTGATTTAATAATATAACATATTATGCAGATGATAACGCGTGACAATAATTGAATCAATAATACGAGAGATATGATGCAAAGAATTATCGTAGTAATAATTGAGTATAACCGAGTGACTTTCACACGAAGATCAATAATCAATACCGCAGCTACTACGTTAAACCACGCCAGACATCGCATTTTTACTACCTAGTAGTTCAACAGCTTTAATTCAGAATACTTTCGCCGTTATTTTTATAAAAGATAATTTTGTCATTTTCTAACTACTTATAATACTTCCATCAGGGGGTCCACTAATGATTGTGCCGTCGCATTTAATATTCCCGATAAAAAGAATATTCCCCCACCAAACTAATATTTTATAACAACTTGCATATTTTGCAAAATTTATAAATATTACCCACAACTATAACATTATATCAAATCCACACCATAATATTTAAAAAAATATTTCGAGAAATTTAAATCTTTATTCATAAAATTTGGGGTCTCACAATCTCTCCTCCTTGAAAATTTCGCCTCAAAATTTACGTACGCACTCGGTATGCCAAGAGATGAGGATACCTCGACTTCATTTCAGATTCTAACTCTTGAGGTATAACCTTCGAGTGTTGAATACGATCCTTCTTATCCAAGATTTTAACACGTAGCTCCTCACACGCTAAATCTTCTCGCTATCTCGCCTAGTTCTAATTTAATAACGTGGTTCGGTCATCCACATATTTACGTAACATCGATACGTGAAAAAAAACGTTATGAACACGCCACATACTTGGCGGTAAAACGAGTCTATAGGCCACAGCTTCCTACCGATCGAGGATTTCAAATGGGCCAATTAAATCGAGGGTTGAGATTTTCTCTTCATCGATTTCGCTTCTAGAATAACGCCTCTTCGAACCTTCTTCTTCACATTCATCACTCCAGTATGTAGCTTGAGTAGCTTTTTAACTTTATCGATTAAAGTCGATTCTACTCAGATATTCGTTATCTTCACGGGTCCCTAGAGTCTTTAACTCTATCTTCATCATTTGTAAGTTATACTTAAATGGGTTTTGTGTTAACAACATCACACTCAGAAACGATACGATCTTCTACTCAACGCGTCACCTACCACGCTCGCTTTTTCCCACGATGATATTGAATGGTACGATCGTAATCTTCAACAAATTTCGAGCCAACGCTTTCGCACATTACACGCTCGCTTTGGGTGAAGAAAATATTTCGAGGGTTTTAGAAATGGGTTTGTATCGGGTCAATACAAAATTCGATTTCACGCCTAGGGTAGGCTAAGAAGTCTTCAAGAATACGCCAGAAATTTATTAACAATAGAAATATCATTCAAAATTATGATCCTCATCCAAGACTCGATAAGACGTCACATCGATACCTATCAACTTGTCATCATTATTCACGACGCCGCCTACGTGAAAGTCCGCTTTGCAGCATTCCACACAAGGAAGTCACAAACGAAAGGCTCGAGGCTCTTTACTTATGGCTTGATATAACAATGATCGACTTTTAGTGGTTTGGTTGTTTGAATTCAGATAACAGTGGTTAGAATATGAAAGCTAACAACCCCATTTAAAAGCTTGATGAGTAGTTAACCAATCGATTCCTAAAATCACATCAAAGGCAAGTATTTTCAAAGAGATAAGATCGACAGTAACGTGAAAGTGTCGATTTGAATCAACAAGATTTATAAACAAAGGAGGTAACGAAGGTTTCTACCATCAAGTTTCAACCAATAAGTCAAAGTCTAATTTCTTCAAAGTCAAATTTAAACGCTGAGCGCAAGCAAGAGAGATAAAAGAATGGGTAGAACCCAGATCTAATAAGGTATAGACTTCGCAAGAATTTATAATTAACTAACCCGCGCTAACTTCGCTCGGGTTACTCGCTTTTTGAGAAGTCACGAAAAACGCTCTTCCCTAAAACCACCGACTTTTGTTTTGTCTCAGATCCGCCTTTTGGTGCCAATTGCCCAAATTGGACTTGACTTCACATATACAATTAAAATCGAGCTAAATGACCTTCTCTTCTTGAAATTTCCACTTCCATCATTATTATTCGCCACGATTACCAATCAAGTGGTTACCATTCTGGCATGATAATTTCCACGATGGTTATCATTGTTCGATGGTCGCCACACCCAGATGATTATTATCGTGTTGTTGGTCGTTACCTTTTGGTCGAGCCGACTCAACTGGCCTCATGTGCTTCATTGCTTATCTCAACATTTTCAGATGCCATTTTTAAACACCATCACAAAACAAGGGTTAATTAACATATCACATATTATCCCTATACTCCCGACCGACCAATTAAATACCAAATAAACTTAGGTAGGTCATACTAATGAAGGAATTCTCGCCTCTCCCTCCTAGTTCTTGTCTCACATCTCACCAGGATCATATCCCTAAGCTTTGATACTAACCGTGACGCCCCCAAAATAGGTATACATCACCCATCTTGGGTCGCCAGATACATGGTAAAAATACAAATACAAACTAATTATACAACAAATCGTGTAAAATTTTAAAACATAATATGAGTTTTAATACAAATATTGTCATCTAGACAATATCCACACTCAATGGAGTCCTCATTACATTTATTATCACACTATTTCACGTAATAGTGAGGACTACTAATGCAACCATCTAAGACCATCAATTTGTTCCCCGACTAGTCCCAAACTATATTCTCATTTCAAGAGAACAAATGAAAGAAAGGGTGAGCTCAACTAGCCCAAGAAGAAATATTATGACTAAGATAATGCGTAATAAATTATCATTAGCCTTCAACAAAGATGTTAAACCGATAATATATAATAGACAACAAGTTTTAGATCAAAACTGAACTTTAATAAGCAATCCATTAGAAGAGTCAAGTAAAGTATAAAATCTACTATCTTCTATGATTTAAAAAGTTTTTCATCAACTTTATCACGAGACTCATTTTAATAAATAAAATCGAATCATCCCGCATCCACTACCAAGGATATTCATGTAATCATCAATGGTCATGACTATATTAATAATAATCCTCGTCATAATCATACCAACAACCCGCCCACCAATGAACTACATGCCAATGAGGACTTTTACCACATCATTCGTCACATTACTGGCCATGATTATACCAATAATCCATGGTCATAATCATACCAAGTCCATCTATGCATCGTAAGCCAAAGATGACTTTCAACATAATATAAGCATGAGGATGAGGATGATGACAATTCAATAAAACAAGTTCAAGAATAAATTTTAAAGATTTATAAGTTAATTTATCCGTAACTCAATAACGCCCAAATTGTCAACATGATATCGCTTTCAGGAGTAAAATTCAAGAATGCTCGTAAGAATATTTCCATGAAAAGATATCGATGAAGCGCAAATATCAAGGATATTCCACTAATTTCATGGAGTATAGAAGCCAAAACTTTAACCAATCGAGTATAATAGAAATATATGAAACCAGAATGGATTTTTTTCGCCATGCCAGAATTGTATCATTTCAAAATTTAATAAGGAATGAATATGATCATTATTCGTGGTAACAAAAAGTTATTAATAAAGAATGAATAATAAGAATTCACCATGCATGTATGTAATCCACATAAAAAGTTGTTATTCCAATGTAATAATAAAGAATGGAATAATGTCAAGAATCAAACATGTAGCGATATTCCAAATGTAATAATAAAGAATGGAACCAGCATAATCCGCATCGACATGTGATATTCTAATGTAATAATAAAGAATGGAACCATGTCACCAGAATCAAGACCGACGTAAGATATTCCAACATAATAATAAAGAATGGATATCAACATAATTGCATACGCATAAAAAAGTTATTCCAAATGTAATAATAAAGAATGGAATAACAAAAGAATTTCACTGTGTACGCAGTATCAGATAAATAGGTTATTCCAACATAATAATAAAGAATGAAATAACAACCCTTACGTAGTATTGAAAGAAAATAACTCTCTTCATGAATACGTAAAGAATAATACCCCTTACAAGTACAACAAATAATATCCCTTACCTTAGAAAACCTAATATATCGAGAAAGTAAGTAGAATACTTTTCTTCTTTTCTCTATAGTTTTCTCTCTAGAGTTTCAAAGAATCTGTAAGAAATAATGAAGGAATGAGCTTCTATTTATAGGAGAATGGACCTAATAAGAATTCTAATTCATGAACTATCCGTATTGATTTACTTTTTAAACTGATGGTCCATATTAATTTACTATTAAAACTTAAAGCAATTCATTCATACCGATTTACTATTAAAACTTTAAACCACGATCCATATTGATTTTTACTATTATAACTTTCCACCAAATAATCCATATTGATTTACTATTATATCTTCAACCAACGATCCATATTGATTTACTATTATAACTTCAACCAACTATTCTAAAAAATTATCACATCTCCTCATGGAATAATATTGTACCCAAAATGATTTGGACCAAAAAGAAATATATTTTTGGGTGAATAGTATCCCATGAATAGTACTTTGGGAATAAGACCTCGAATGACATAAAAAGTGTCCCAAATACTCGAGTGAACAATACTAGAGTGAATAGTAACCGTTAGGTGAATAAGAATCCTAAATGAATGAAGTATAGAGTTAATACCTAAAAGTGTCCCAAATACCCGAGTAAACAATACTAGAGTGAATAAAGAATCGTGAATAAGAATCCATGAATAGTAATTCACACAAAAAGTGCCTTCAATAATTCGATCGGGTCAATATAACCTCCAGACATCAATTATTATCGAAATAAATGTCGATTTCCACTAACACTAATAATCCTAACACAATGGAACAATCAATTTCATCTTTAATCAACACTAACTTATTCATCATTAATATTATAACTCACAATATTTAACAACTGTACAAATATTATCTTCTAGATAATATCCACACCAAATTAGCCTCATTACAATTATTCATACACAATTTTAAAGAAATAGTGAGGACTGTTAAAACATCTTCTAGAACCATCACTCTATACCTCGATCAGATCCTCAAGTATGTTCTCACTTCCGAGAAGAAAATGGAACAAAAGGAAAAGTGGTGAGCTCAACTAGCCCAAAGAAAAGAATATTACACTAAGATAATATACAACAAATTATTATTAGTCTTCAATTGTGGAAAAATCTCGATAGTAATATAATAGACAACAAGTTTTAGATCAACAACATGCCAGGAAACACCAATTCATTGTAATAGTTAAGAGAGAATGAGTTCTACTATCTTCTAAGATTTAAAAAGTCCATCATCAATATTTTATCCCTATAACATCAATCAATATACATCTTTAATCAAATATTCATCTTTGCACCACAGCCAAAGATATTCATTTCAGATCACCCAATTTGGGCCATGTTCATCTCAACACTGCTCATCTTCAGACTACTAGCCAAAGATATTCATCGAGAATAACTCATCTTTGGGTGACTATACCCAAAGATATTCATCCAAAGATCACCTATTACTTGATCGAGGATGATGAAAAATATTTTAGAGAACTAATTCAAATGAGATGGTAGGACAAATATTAGGATTCAGATTTCAGCTTTATCCAAATTCAATAATATTCCATAATAACCAATTGTGAAGTAGAATTCAAAAAAATAAAGATCAAAACATGGATACAATCAAAGATAAGAATTATAATAGATATCTTGGATAAAAAAGGAAAATTTCATTTTCAATGAATAGTGTCGTAGATTCGTGAATAAGTGCTCCATATACGCGAATAAGACCGTGACACGTTGAATAAGAACTCCCCAACACACAAAGGTAGAAATTCCACAATAAAAATCCATACCAATATTTCTAAAGATAATGATATCGAAAAGAATAACATCATTAGAAGAAAAATAACATCCCTTACCTCAAAAAGACAAAGATTTCCTGACCGAATACTCTAATATAAGGTCAAGGAACTCTCAGACCGAATAACAACACTCAAAGTATCAAAATACTCACAAGAATACGCTGATAATATAGAGAGAGAAGAGAGAAAACTTGTTTCCGTGTGATTTTCAATTCTAACTTAGCCCTCTATTTATAGAAAAATGTTAAAGACGCCGACGCAGACTTCGAATTCGCCACCGATGGCTTTATCTGCTACTATTGCCACCCACCACATTTGAAATTCAATTTGAGCACATTTTCACCAACTAAAAGTGGGGCCCACCCGCCTATAATTTTCCACCAAAATGATAAACTTCAACAATTTTCAACCAACCACCTCTTAAAATTCATAAAAACCATACATTCATTTTTAATTCGCTCAAAATTTGTGACATATACTCAACTTATATACGTATAACATATCCAAAAAATCACAACTATCCAACTATTTGATAAAAAATTATAACTCACGTAATATATCTCAAGTTAACACCGGCTTGATCTTTTAATACATCCAATCCAACAAAATACCGATAAAACATCTCAACATTAATTCTTTATTAATAACCACATAAAATAAATAAATCCATCATTTATATTGTAACACCCCTTCCTAGAAAGGAATGGGAGGTCACGCAAAGCACAACAAACCTCAAAAAATAAATAAATGTAGCACTAACAACCTCAAAATATTAATAGTGGTGATCCATTAATAAAGTACTCAAGTACATTTCTCCAAACAGAGTCAAAATAATCAAACTTAAAATTAAAAAACCCAGATGGTGAAAGACAATACTCTCATCACACTAGCCCTAAATCACCACCTGAAACCTACTGGAAGAAAATACAAAGATGAGCCAATTGTCCAAAGATTTAATATAGATATACAAAAGATATACAATCTGACATAATGAAAAACAATCGAGACAAATGTCAACAAAGCCTCGAAAAATACTTAACTAAAAAATATAATATCCAAAGATCTCAATGGAATATATCTCAATCAACATAATCGACGTAAACCAATAAAAGAATAAAGAAATAACGAATCAAGTAACTAACTCAACGACTTGAATCGAATGTAAACCAAAGAAAACCGATCCAATAAAATAATAGGTCAAACAAATGGTCGGAGTTATTTACACCGAATGAGCTAAAAATATATCTTGCCATTACGTGCATAAGTCAAACTAATGCCACATGTGTAAATCAAATGACGCCACATTGTGCAACCAAAATAATGCCAATATGTGCAAATCACACATCGACAAATAATCCAATGTATGCAACCTGATAAAGGTTTGGCATACAACATCACCAATCCGCAGTAATCGTAAAAACTAGGGTTAACCCATACGCCCCACAACAAAAACACCAAATGGCCCACTTCTCCGGAGCTCAAACTGAGATGCCGTGGACTAATCACACTGGCCATCGGAAAGTGTCATGTCTCTCGTATAAGACGACGATATGCTGCGTGGTACCCCTACAGTGGTTATAGCTCGTATACCCCACGGTATATTCTAACAAAAAAATATCATGTCACAACACATGCGACATAATACCAACAAAAGGGTTCTATATGTACATGTTGTAACCAAATCAAATTATAGTCACAAGGTTTCAAAAAGAAGCGTAGCAACATGTATCGCTTCTATAATTATCAAAATAAATATTAGATATGATAACCTCATTCAAAGAGTACAAGTACGAGTCCAATGTGTCAACTCCAAAATGAAATAAATATATCAATTTCACAAGAAACAATTATGTGAAATAATAATGTAAAATCAAAACTAAGAACAAAACGTAACAAATCAAAATTAACAAAGGTATCATTGAAAAGAGTACGTAAACTGCACTGATCGAAAGCAAACGAATACCCAAAGTTATTATCCCAATATATTTCGTTAAATTCTTCATCCGATCTAATAAAAATAATAATAATACAATTATAAGTTACCTAATAATTATAATTATACTAATATGAAATTAATTCCTCCAATTACATCAATTTTACAAAAAACAATCTAAATTAAATTATCATTTATAATCTAATCATTTTTTATTATTTGTAATATACCAAGAATCCTAATATATTAATATATATATATATATATATATATATATATATATATATATATATATATATACACAACATCATTCACAAAAGAAAGTTCAAAGCAGTAACTTTGCTTTCTTTCACATGCCACCATTTATCATTATTTAATTTATTAAGTTAAGCATACTACCAATCATTATACGTGATACGCCATCTACTTACAATTATAGATCTAACTAGAAAATTACACTCATCGTAAAAGAATTGGCAACCAACAACAATCATTCCTCGCGCCTATTACATCGCTTTCGCTTTTCTTTTTCTTCTTTTCGTAAGACTTATTATGGGTAAATTTAGGTTTTGCTTTTATTTATACACTTAAAAACAAATTTTATTAATTAATATATATTTATTAACTCCCCAACTTTTAATAGGATTTTAAAATTACACAATTATAATTTAGACCCATTTAGTTTGAAGCCCAATCTCACCAATATAATTTATCCATCACTTATTAATACGTATTAGCCCATATAAATTAAAATGACCACTTTGATCCAAATAAAATACAAAGTCCAATTAATATGTTCTAAAACAAAATAATATTTATTATTTAAAATTTATTTATTTATCATTATTATTATTATTATTTTTTTATCGTGTATTACATCACCTACCGCTTAAAAAGAATTCCGTCCCCGGAATCAAAAGAATGAACGACTGATTATCAAAAAGATGTGGGATACTCCGCTCAATAGACTCTCTATCTCCCAAGTAGCTTTTCATCCAATAATTTTACCACAAGACTTTAATAAAAAGGAATTATCTTTCTCAATTATAATTTAATCGCTATTTAATTACCAACTAAAAGAATTTAATTTTCCAAACAAAACAAGGAAGAAAAGAGAGAAACAAAAATCATTTACCTTTTTCTAATTTAAATACAATTGTATACAATAAAATCAATTAATATTTAATCAAAAAAAAAATATAGGTTATTACATTTTTCACCCTTAAAAATAATTCCATCCTCTAATTCAAATAAGATGCAAATTAAAAATAATTTAGTTACGACGAAGACCGCCATTTCAGAACGCATCAAGTCCGGTAAGTTTCGCTTCATTCACACAATTATCCATGTATTCGTAAAATTTTCGCTCACTATCGGTCAAGCTTGGCCTCATTTAAGGTTCCTCGCTAAATAAATCACATGATCCACCGTTGTCATGGGCCCCTGCTAATATCTTTGAGTTTCATTCTTTAAACGCATTTCTTGAACATAATTCAAATCACAAAAATTTCTTCATCTAAATACGCATTCAATGCCCAAAATATTTAAAATAAATTTTAATTCATAAAACGCTTATTTTCCACGCATTGATAAAGATCTAACAAATTATTTTTTTTTTATTTTACATAAATTCATACAAAACTCTAAAGACATCGTATAAACAAAACAACTATGCAACCTATATTACCAACTCTCCCCAAGTCCTCAAGGGCTTCAAAATATCTCATCCTCAATTTGAACTATTCATCAAATAATATTACACCAAAGAATATACTACTAATATCTCTTATCACCAACTCTCCTAAGTCCTTAAGAGTTTCAAAATATCATAACCTCAAATCAAATAAATTTCAAATATTATAATACCAAAATATACTACTAAAATCTCTTTATCACCATATCCAACTCCAAGTCACATATTCTACCATCCTGCATAAATAATCCTACAACTATTCAAGATCTTCAATAATCAATCAATTTCATCACTTACTATCTAATCATATAATAAATCAATCCTTATTGCAAACCTTAATCCAATAAATTTCAATGTCTCCCCATACTATCACAAAGAAAGTTCATAGAACATAACTCCAATATCTTACTAGAAAATAGCCATAAAATTGATCATTAACTCCAAATGATTAAACTAATTACCTTTAATATCAACAACTCAAATTACAAAAAAAAAAATCCTCTACACTTAATAATTTTCACCTTATCATTGTATCCCATCAATACACATACCTCAAATTATCCAAGAGCTTAACATAACCAAAATCATCATCAAAATCAATCCTCAATTCTAAGATCATAATAAATTGTCACCAAAAACAATTCTAAAAATAATTCTACAAAAATCAAAAACTCGCTTATACAAATACTCACATCATAATCATATAATCATTTCTTAACCGTGATAAAATATCCAATCACGCATCACCATCACATATTTATTCTCCTTAATGATATCCAATCACAATCCTTAACTAATATTATTGCTCCAATGCATAACAATAATAATTCAACAATGTTTCTCACATTTTCAAATCAACTACAACTCGAGGAGAGAACGACACTGGTCAAAATCAAGACCAACCAAATAATGAACAAAATCGAATAAAATTCCTACGACGCTCACCCGTAGATTTTCCCATTAACTCATGTGTCAAACCTAAATAGGTTTTCTACAAGAAATAACCTAAGCTTTGATACCATCTATGTAACACCCCTTCCCAAAAAGAATGGGAGGTCACGCGCACAAAGACAACAAACCTCAAAAATAAATAAACAGAGCACTAACAACCTCAAAATATTAATAGTGGTGGATCCATTAATAAAGTACTAAGTACATTTCTCCAAACAGAGTCAAAATAATCAAAACTTAAAATTAAACAACCTAGATGGTGAAAGACAATACTCTCATCACACTAGCCCCTAATCACCCCTCAAACTCCGCCGGAAGAAAACACAAGATGAGCTAATTGTCAAAGACGGATACAGATATACAAAAGATATACAATCGATATAATGTAAAACAATCGAGACAAAATACCGAACAAAGCCTCGAGTGCAAATATCGAACGAAATATAATATCCAAAGATCTCGAATGGAATATATCTCGAATCAACATAATTGATTTAAAACCAATAAAAGAATAAAGAAATAACGAATCAAGTAACTAACTCAATGACTTGAATCAATGTAAACCAACAAAATCGATCCAATAAAATAATAGGCTAAAACAAATGGTCGGAGTTATTTCACACCAATGATCTAAAAATATATCTTCGCCACACGCATAAGTCAAACTAATGCCACACAGTAAATCAAATGATGCCACACAGTAACCAAAATAATGCCATACGTGCAAATCACACATTGGACCGCTGAATCCAAATGTATGCAAATCTGATAGTGTGTTTGGCACAACATCACCAATCTGCAGTAATGTAAAACTAGGGTTAACCCATACGCCCCACAACAAAACACCAAATGGCCCACTTCCTCCGGAGCCCAAAATGGAGATGCCGTGGACTAATCACACCGCCATTTTAAAGTGTCATGTCTCTCGTACAAGACGACATGCCTCGTGGTACCTCTACGTGGTTATAGCTCGTATACCCTACGTATATTTTAACAAAAATATCATGTCACAACACATGCGACATAATACCAACAAAAGGGTTCTATATGTACATGTTGAACCAAATCAAATTATAGTCACAAGGTTTCAAAAAGAAGGTAGCAACATGTACCGCTTTATAATTATCAAAATAAATATTAGACATGATAACCTCATTCAAAGAGTACAAGTACGAGTCCAATGTGTCAACTCTAAAATGAAATAAATATATCAATTTCACAAGAAACAATTATGTGAAATAATAATGTAAAATCTAAAACGTAAGAACAAAATGAACAAATCAAAATTAACAAAGGTATCGGCTGAGAGTGTACGTAACTGCACTGGATCGAGCAAACGTAATACCCAAAGTTATTATCCCAATATATTTCGCTAAATTCTTCCGTCTGATCTAATAAAAATAATAATAATACAATTATAAGTTACCTAATAATTATAATTATACTAATATGAAATTAATTCATCCAATTACATCAATTTTACAAAACAATCTAAATTAAATTATCATTTATAATCTAATCATTTTTTTTTTATTTTTAACATACCAGTAATCCTAATGTATTATATATATATATATACACAACATCATTCAAAAAAGAAAGTTCAGCAGCAACTTTGCTTCTTTCACATGCCACGATTTATCATTATTTAATTTTATTAAGCTAGCATATTACCAATCATTATATGTATACTGCCATCTACTTACAATTATAGACTGCAACTAGGAAAATTACACTCACCGGAAAGAATTGGCAACCAACAACAATCTGTCCTCCTGCGCCGCCACACTGCTCAGTTTTCTTTTCTTCTTTTCGTGTAAGACTTATTATGGGTAAATTTAGGTTTTGCTTATTTATTCACTTAAAAACAAATTTTATTAATTAATATATATTTATTAACTCCCCAACTTTTAATAGGATTTTAAAATTACACAATTATAATTTAGACCCACTTAGTTTGAAGCCCAATCTTACCAATTTAATTTATCCATCACTTATTAATATGTAAGCCCATATAAATTAAATTACCACTTTGATCCAAATAAAATACAAAGTCCAATTAATATGTTCTAAAACAAAATAATTTTTATTATTTAAAATTTATTTATTTATCATTATTATTATTATTATTTTTTACCTGTATTACATATATCCACATCAAATAAATATTTCTTTATCATATAAATCAATAACTAATTATTCACAAATAATATTACAGTAATCACAATTATGACAACCGTGCAGGCCTCAGAAAGAGGGGGCTTTCCAATAAGGATTTCTCCTCATCAAGCACAATTAAAGTGACCAAACCTCATCTTGATGTAACTTTCTAGACATTGCCAATAATTCTATCTAATAATATTATTCAAATAATATGAATTATCGATCCGATAATGGGAAATAATGTTGACAATTATTGAAACAACAATAATATAAAATATCAACGCAAGAATTATTGAATCAATAAAATAAAATATTGAATAAAGAATTATCGTGAATAATTATCGAGTAATGTCTTTTACGTAAGAATCAATAATTCATTAATATCGGGTAATACCGTAGGTGCTATCGCCAAGCAACCAATGCCAGACATCAGATTTTAACCATTGTGTAATCCAATAAAGGTTAATTCTGTAATAATTACGCCTGCTATTTATAAAAACTCAAACTTTGTTGTTTTCTTCATCCCGACGCTTATTTTGTTACGGGGCCCATAAATGGATGCGCCATTATACTTAATATTCTCGACAACAAGAATATTCCACCACCAAACGTAATATTCCCTCACAACAATAAATATTTTATAACCACTCGCTTATTTTGCAAAAATTTGCACATTTCACCCATAACCAAAACATTATATCAAATTAACACCTTATTATTTCAAAATAATAATTAGAGAAAATTCAATTTTATTTATAAAAAGTCGATCTTACAAGGTCGCTCCTTAAAAGAGGGTCTTTCCGATAAGGATTTTTCCTTATCAAGCCAAGCAATTAGTGACCAAACCTCTCATCGACGTAACTTCGACATTCTCAATATTGCAAATAATAATATGAATAACTTTGCCGCCTCAATTATTGATTTAATAATATAACATATTATGCAGATGATATTGTGACAATAATTGAATCAATAATACGAGAGATATGATGCAAAGAATTATTGTAGCAATAATCGAGTATAACTCGAGTGACTTCTTACGTAAAGATCAATAATCAATACCATGTGCTACTATGCAACCACGATATTATCGTACTTTTACTATAGGTGGTAGTTCCACGCTTTTAATTCGTAGAAATTTCTCACCGTTATTTTCATAAAATATTTTTGTTGTTTTTTCAATCCGATAATAATTCCATTGTGGGGTCCACTAATGATCAAAACCGCCGCATTTGATATTCCCCGACAAAAAGAATATTCCCCGACCAAACGAATATTTTATAACAACTTGCATACTTGGCAAAATGTATAAATATTATCCACAACTATAACATTATATCAAATCCACACCATAATATTTAAAAAATATTTTGAGAAATTTAAATCTTTATTCATATAATTTGGGGTCTCGCCCCATGCATCTAGGTTATGATAGATATCATATGCCCACAGAATTATCCTTGGTTGACCCAATAGACCCCAAAGAAAAATGAGAAGATTACTATCATGTCCTTTCCAATGGTGAGTCCTCTCTTGACATATAACTATCTCCACTGTCTGCAATTGAAAATTATATTTCAACCAAACTCCATGATTATATAGGTAGTGCCTCGAGATATACTCAAAGAAGTAGATGTGCACAACCCTGTCTTATGATAACACGAGGTTGTATGTCATTAGACATCTTGTATAATAATGGCAAAACACCCTTCCAACGTTGGTTTCACTTCACCCTATTTGATTCACCAAAATTAAATATCAAATGATGTATACAATATGACACACTTATCTAAAGTTCTCAATAACATTATTTACATACTATTTAGGAGACCTCAACAACTATAGACCATCGTCTATTCCTCGTTATCCCCTTACAACCCAGCCTACACTCTTGTTACCTGAAAGGAATTGTGAAGCAAAATGGTGAGCTCAACTATCCCAGTAAGAAATATTATGACTAAAGATAATTAAATTATCAAGAGCCTTCACAAGAATAAATCGTAGATTTAGAACATATGATAGATTATAAAACTTTTCAACCATAGTCGCAATGAACGAAGCAATCCATTAGAAGAGTCAAATAGACCATAATGTCTAATAGCTTCTTCATATTAAAAGTCCACCAACAATATTTTATCCCTGTAACATCAGTCAACAGTTTCTGTCCACAATCACGTATATAACTCATAATCATAATCAGTAGTTCTAAATTCTCTTCTCATCCGCATAAAGATAATTTTCATCACATGTCTTTACCTAAACATCAAAGATCATGGTTATACCAAATCACAGCCTCGCTCATAATCATACTAATAAATTCATCTTTGCACTACGGGCCAAAGTCAACAGTTCATCTTTGCACTACGTGACAAACACATTCAATAACAGTTCATCTTTTCACTACGGGCCAAATATATTAAACAACAGATCATCTTTGCACTACATGTCAAAGATATTCAACAACAAATATGTCATCTTTGCACTACAAGCCAAAGATATTCATCAACAGGTCATCTTTGCACTACGGGACAAAGATATTAATATCTCAAAGAAATATATAATCATTTCAGAATTTATATAAACAATAATTATAACCATATTGATCAATTCACCTTTGCACTTAAGCTAAAGATATTCAATTATAACTTCAATGGTCATGATCATACTACCAACAATTCATCTTTGCACCATCGCCAAAGAGAACCCATAGTCACGATCATACCAATAATTCCACCCATCTTTACACTCAAGTCAAAGAAAATATGTTCCTTGGGGTTATAAAAATGTTATATATGGTAATAAAAATAATATAATCAATATATAGATTTAATCTCAAGAGTAAGATTTATAAATCAACGATAATTTGGTCAGAAAAAGAAATTAATTTTATCGTGAATAGTAACTCGTGAATACTAACTCGTGAATAGTAACTCATGAATAGTAACCCCGACACAAAAAGATAAAGTTTCACAATAAAATCCATATCAATATTTACAACACGTTAATCCAAATGTTATAAATCACTTAATAATATCATAATCTAATATTATTAATATTACAACAATATTTAAATCATTTCTTAAACTTATAAATAATTTATTTTCATTGTTTAGACTTTACTAATTAATACATTTAATTATCCTAAAATGCCAAACTCATAAGATTTCATCACCAATAACCAAAACTCTCATAAAAAATTTGCATATACCTTATATAGGATTCTCAAGCCATAAAATCCTATTTTCCAATTTTTTTACTTCACATAACATATTTAATTCATTTACTCATAACTAGTCCATTTTCATGAAAAATACCAAATCAGCCCCAAAAAAGTTTTTTATCGGGATTTAGTGTAATATAGTCTTATATTGAACATATATTTTTCTCAAAACTTTTAAAATTCATTTACTATTTTTCATATAGCCAAAACTGCTGAATATTTAGACATTTATCATAAATTATACTTTTGTCCAAAAATTTCAAAATTTACAGAGTATACTACTGTTATATACATGCACTCCCAATAAAGTTTTCACAAATTTTGGAGTTAACCGCAAGGAGTTATAAGGGTTTACTTTTGAAATAGTCTTTTCCCATAAAATTCATAACTCCTAATCTATACATCCAAAAATTGCCATTTTTGGACACAATCTATAAAACTCATCAAATTATCATTTCAAATTTTTCCAGAATTTTTAAAGGTCAAGAAAAATTATGAAACTGAAAAACATAATAACCCTTACAATCCCTTACCTCAAAAGAGCAGTATTTTTGATCGAAATATCGGATGTAAAGCCGACGGAAACTTGCACTGAATAGTAACTCTCAAAGTATCAAAATACTTACAAAAATACGCTCGATAATATAGAGAGAGAAAACTTATGTTTCTGGTGTGATTTTCAATTCTAACTTATGCGCCTATTTATAGGAAAATGCTAGAACGCCAAAGGAGACTAAATTAATAAAATATTATTAATTTATTCAAAACTTCCCGCATGCCACTTTTGATCAAAATCTCAGCCACCACAGTGGGGCCCACCCAAAATCAGCACATGTGTTTAACACCAACCAAAAGTGGGTCCCACCCAATTTTAATAAAAAATATTTTATTTTCCTAAACTTCAGTAATTCATAATAAATAGCCCTTTTATCAGAAAAATACCATTCCACACCTAAATCTAATTTCTACAACTTTTGGCTTTAAGTTTTTCTAAATTTCAAACATAAAATATCCAAACCAATAAACCAGACGATTTTCAACACCTTTAAAATTCATAACAAATCATACGTTAATTTTTAACAGTTCAAATTTTGTGGGCATATATTCAACTTATATATGTATAAGATATCTAAAAATCACAACGATCCAACGGTCAGATCAAAATTATAACTCACAAAATAGAGCTTTAAGAACACTGATTTGATTTTTAATGCCTCCATTCCGACAAAATAAAATACCTCAGCTTTAATTTTTTCATTTACAACTACATAAAATATATCCATCATTTATATCCACATAAAATAAATATTTTCTTATCATATAAATCAATAATTAATTATTTACAAATAATATTACAGAGTCACACTAATGACAACCAGGTGGTTCCCAGGAAAGAGGGGGCTTTCCGATAAGTATTTCTCCTCATCGGCTGTAATTAATTAGGGTGACCAAACCTCTCATCGATGTAATTTTCTAGAAATTACCAATAATGCTATCTAATAATATTATTCAAATAATATGAATTATTGATCCGATAATGGGAACCATCAAAGGACAATTATTAAAATAATAATAATATAAAATATCAACGCAACAATTATTGAATCAATAAAATAAAATATCGAATAATAATTATCGTAATAATTATTGAGTAAGGCCTTCACGTAAGAATCAATAATTCAAAAATACCGGTGGCAATACCGCAAAGCATCAGGCAACAACGCCAGACATCAGATTATATATATTCTAACAAAGGTTAACTGTGAATAACTACTACCGTTATTTATAAAACTCAAACTTGTCATTTTATACATCCGATAGCTTATTCTCATATGGGCCCATAAATGATCGCTACCGTCAGCATTTGATATTCCCCGACAAAAAAAGAATATTCCATTTAACCAAACTAATATCAGGTGGACAAACTAGATTTTTGTAAATTAATTTTAATATTTATTCAATTAAATAAATATTTTTCATGATTTAATTATTAGATTAAATAATTAATTGATGCATTGTGGTAGATTAAATTAATTATATGTGTTACATTTATTAAATTAATATGGAGAATTTTTATTATCAAAGTATGTCATTATATGAGCTTATCAGATTAAAAAAATATTTAATAAGCCTAATATTATTTTAATTAATTTAATTATTAATTAGAGAATTAATAATTTGACATTATTTATTAATGAGAAAATTAATTATGTGACTATGTGAAATTATGAGAAATTATTATATTTTATTTATATTAAATAAAATAAATTAATTGAGTTATTTTATAAAGGGTGTGACATTATTTAAACTATATGATAAAAGAGTTTATTAAATTAATTGAGGTTAAGCCTTTAAGGCTAGCCAAACATGACACTAGTAGAGGTTGAGGGCAGTTAATCCATGATGGGTAATTGACCTCCACAATGCGTCAGTTTATTTGATGCGACGTCTTCTTTATTTCATTTTTTCTTAAGTTTGATAAAAACTAGTTAGAGAGAATTAGAAAAATTTGAGAGAGAATTCAGAGGAATTGTGAGAATCTCTGTTTTGAAGAAACTTTTGAAAAAGGGTTTTATCTCTACTCATTAATACTGTGGGTAATTCTCCTTCCCAAATTCTATTTTACGTCATAAAGTTTTATAAGAAAACGGCTTTCAAAGTTTTCAGAAGCCTCCGTGATTGAGAAAGTAGTAATATTTATGAGTTATTTATGGGTTAAGATGTATCAAATCGTATTTTTTATATATATATATGCATGATTCCATATCATCGCCATAATATTACATCGTATATGATTTCTACAAAATTACAAGTAGTATGGGTTTTGACCTTATGGCCTTATACGTGATATTTTATGTATCGATCGATATCCCTAAATTTTACACTCAGATATTATTATGCATGTTGATATTTAAGAGACTAAAGTTTAAATAAACTGATTCTTGTTATAACTAATCCAGAGTGACAATTTTCATATTTTATTTTCAAAACCTCCAAGAACATCAAAGTCAGTGAAATTCACATATTTTAGTTCTGTGATTATGTGTTTTAATGGGTTAAAACCATTCTATAAATGTTTGGTTATGATTATACATGAATTATAACATGTGGGTATGTCTAAATTCGTGTAGTAATATTTTAAATTGAGTTTTTATCGTGTTTCGCAATTTTCGCGAATTGCAGAATAGTTTTCGCTCGCCCGTCATGGCCAGGCCAGCCTCACACCTAAACATTCATACCATAATATTGATAGTCCTATCATACACTACTAGCATGGCCAAGAAATACAAGATTAGTATTAAAGAATAAGCAGTCATACTCTCCGTAAAGTTCAAAATGGAATTTTTAAAAATGATTAAGTCTAGCAATGTGTTAATAACTTAATGTAATGAACATGTAAACATGTTAGAAGTATAATGTGATGATAAAATAGATGTTTAACATGTAAATAACATAATTACTTGTAGATTTTGTTATGGAATACATAATTAAATTATTATTCATGAAGTGATATTATGTGACAAGAATGTGATAATTAACTAAGTATAGTTAAATAATCAAAGTAGACAAAGAGAATGAGTTTATGATGATTAGTTAAGTTATAATTAACTGGTATTGTGGATGTGAATGATATGTAGGATTTAATTCAAAGAACGTGCTTAGTTAAAGCGTAATCTACGCATGAGGCAAGTTTTCTAACCCTACTTGTCATTATTGTTCAAGTTTATTATTTACCTCGAGTAAATTATCATTACTATTATTCAAGTTTGAATTATTATATTAAAGATTGATATCTTTTCAAAGTATGATTTTGTTATACAATAATCGCTCTATCAGATATATTCCTTAAGATTATTATTCAATTTGAATATCATTATATTTGAATCCTTTATTAGACTAATAACCCTTATTGATTCGACTAGTCCATAGTTGATGAGCGTTCTAAATTTCAGAACCCTTGATGAATTATCCAAACCAAACTTCCTTTGGTGCGGACTCGAATGTCAAACTGAGATGAACAACCTTGCAAAGGGATTTACTTATGCGTTAGCATTAAGATATTGTGCACAGTATGGTACTAAGGGATGATCCCCCTAAGTATGAGTAGAAGGTCCATAGTCTTATGACTGTTAAAGGTTTCAAGTATAACCCTTGATAACCTAGGACATAGTTCAAGGTCTTATGACCCTTAAAATTCTTTTGATTCTTGTTATTTATTCTTGATTCAAAAGTTGAGCTTTTATTCAGATGTCTTTGATTTACTAGCATATTATTATACTATTATTTCATTATTATACTTCAGTGGGCAATAGTGCTCACTTGCTTAATAATAACATTGCAGCTTAAGAATCTAAAGAACTGGATGAACCTTCCACTAAGAAGGGCAAGGGCAAAGTTAGCAAGTGATGAAGACTTGTTATTTTATTAGATGATGTATTTATGTTTAAGACTTTAGTTAATGATGTTGTTAAGACTTATTTGTTTATGATTCTGCACAGATGTTTAAGGTTAGTTTAATCTGGGATTGTATTATTATTATTATTATTATTCATATGTTGTAACCCTTAAGGGGAAGATTTTTATTCTATCTATTGCATGACTTGCATTTATTATGGGTAGATAGATAGATGATATTTGTAGAATAAAGGAACACCAAATCCCGTGGAATTGAAGTACTTGATTTGGGGTGTCAGCAATTATTCCCGACAACAATAAGTATTTTATAGCCACTTGCTTATTTTGAAAAAATTTCATATGTCACCCTTAACTTTAAACTTTTATCAATTTAACTATTTACTAAATAGAAAAATAGAATACTTTTTATTTCATAAAATTCGGGTCTTATATTTTCCTCCATATCCACATAATGTTGGCCACATGGAATGTTCTTTGCCATATCAAAATATTTTTACACGTCTGCAACTTATTTATTCATTTCCGTCTAAAGTCAAAAGACTTGATGGATTTTCTAACGTTTCGTAAGTAAACAAAAGGTCGTTGAGTTAACTCAGAAGGAAAAAAAGTTTAAGTACTCATTTGTAAGTTGACCTAAAGTAGAGTGACTAAAAAAAACTATCCAGAGAGTTATAAGGGGTAGAGATAGGGGAGAGAATTTATTTTCTTTCTTTTGTTGTTTTGTTAGTTAATTAAAATTTTAAAGCAAATTTCAAACCCTAAAACAGATCCATGCGAAAAATCAATTAATTCAGAGGTTTAGAGATTATACCAGTATATAAACAAAAAAACGAGAATCAAACCGATCATACTTTAATCTCCAACGCAATACAAACCGATTGCGCCTCTACAGATTCCACATTTAACGCCGCATTTAACCGTCGAACGATTCTCGCAATAAGAAGGACTTCACAGATTAGCCACCAAAAGGAATGGATTTTTTCAAACTGCTTTTTCTCTAGTCTCTCTCTAAGAGCTGGCTAGGTTTTTCAATTATGATATCTTACCCTAAGTAGTCGTATATATATCATATATATAGTAGTTAAAAGGAATTAATCAAATCAAAACCTAATTTTATAAAAATATATAATATATATATATATATCTCTTAATTAAGTCTTACTTAATTAATATACATATATACAATTATCCTTTTAATTTAAATTGTGATTTAAATACTATTAATCATATTAATATATTTAAATCCTTAAAATTTAAATTAATTCCCTTTAAATAACGCTCTATGTGTGACTTATAGGTTATTATTACGCTGGCAATAATTTTAAAATCATATTATAAAATTATAAACAAGTGAATGCATCTAGTAATGCATCATCGCTACCCAAGTAATAATAAGATCGATGATTCGATGCAACCTTTTCGTGACCAATGTTTCAATGTAATTTAACTTTTAACCTTAATATCCTAGATTAAACTCGAGTCATGGAATGTGTCATACTCTTCATAATTTAATCTGAAGTTTTTTGATCAATGAGTAGACTATATGAAACAAATCACTATTTGAGCATGGCCATGCATTTCATAGTCCTACTCAATCAAGAGGCCTATGGATATCACCCATAATATATAGGATGGTTAAATTCCATCTAGATCACTCATATTTCTCACACGATTAATGATGAACCCAATAATCACCTTTATAGTCCAACCCTATTAAAGGTGACATTTGATGATATCAAAGTACATAAATTCTCGTCGTAGTAATATAGCGATTTCGTGCTCTGAGGACCATTACATCATTGTCACTATGAGAATTGCTAACGACACTTCGTGATAATGCTCCATATAGAATTCTCATGGTGGGTCCGTCCAAAGACATCGTTTTCAACATGTACCTATGCATCGACTTAATATCTCATATATTTATGACCAATGAGATTTGGTCATCAATAATCCACATACTAGTTCCATGCATCATTGTTGTCCCATCAACAATGATACTCGATTAGGGACATTTAAGAACACCGATACTAATGGTAATATATAATCTCATGTTCAAGTCACATACTTGAAACTATATAATTTGTATCACTATTCTAAGGAATTTTATTATGTTAACAATTATATTACGCAAAGAAATAAAACCATAATAAAATCATATATTTATTCAATCAAATATAATATCAAAACGTTAAGCAATTATATCAAATAATTGGCCTCTAGGCATAAACTCTAACAGCCTCCCACTTGCACTAGAGCCAATCACTCATGTATCTAATACCCATGGAACTAGTGTGACCGCTGTGCTTTCGCCGCGACAAAGCCTGGTTAGTGGATCGCAACATTATCATCCGTCAGCACTCTTCCTATATGTACATCTCTCTATCAATGATTTTCTTGATGAGATGGTACCGCCTAAGTATATGCTTGATCACAGAGATCCGGGTTCCTTAGCTCGCGCAATGGCTCCATTATTATCACAAGATAGAGCAACCGGATCAACAATGGTGGAACAACACCAAGTTCGTTGATGAACTTTTAATCCATACAACCTCCTGGTCGCACTAGAAGCAAAGAATATACTCACTTTCTCGCTGTAGAATCACCATCGCCTCGCTTCAACTTTTCCAGCCTAACAAAGACCACCATTAAGGCAAAACACAAAACCCGATCGAGACTTATAGTCATCATTGTCACCGAAACTAGCATCCGTGGTAACCTTTATCGCTAGTTCGTCTTCTTCACCTCCATATACCAAGAATGAATCCTTAGTCCTTTCGTGTACTTGAGGATATTCTCGATCATCGCCCAAATGACCTTCACCGATTCGATCGGGTATCGTCGCCATGCTCAAAGCATACGAGACATCCGGACGAAAGTACATATCATTGCATACATAATAGATCCAATTGTCAAGCATAAGGGATCTTTCTCATACGCCTCATCATCTTGTGATTTAGGACATCGGGCCTTAGAGATCTTTACACCATGAGTCACGTAAGTTTCTCTTTTCGCTTCTTGCATGTCGAACTGCTTCAACACTTTATCAATATATGTACTTTGACTTAGGCCGAGCATTTTTTTCGATCTATCTCTATAGATCTTGATACCTAAAATGTAGGCAAAGATCGCCCAAATCTTTCATGGAGAAACATTTTCCTAACCATGTTTTTACAAACAGTAAGGAAGGAATGTCATTCTAATAATTAATATGTCATCAACATATAATACTAGGAATACAATGTGACTCCCACTAACCTTCTTATATACACAAGGTTCATCTTCATTTTTAATAAAGCCAAATTTTTCGATCGCTTCATCAAATCAAGATTCCAACTCCGAGAGGCTTGCTTCAATCCATAAATGGATCGCCGCACTTACATACCTTTCCAAAGATCCTTTGAGTGACAAAACCTCAAAGTTGTGTGTCATACACATCCTCAAGGAGATTTTCGCTAAGGAAAGCGCTTTTGACATCCATCCGCCAGATTTGTAATCATAAAAAGTCGTAATAAAGCAAGTAAGATCCTCGATGGATTTAACCATTGCCACCGGAGAGAAGGTTTCATCATAGTCAACACCTTGAATTTGTTTGAAACCTTTTGCTACCAAATGGCCTTTTATAGGTTTGTACATTACCATCCATGTCGGTTTTCTTCTTGAAAACCCACTTGCACCTAATTGTTTTTTACTTTCTGTGGATCAACCAGAGTCCATACTTGGTTAGTATACATGGAGTCCATCTCGCATTTCATGGCTTCAAGCCATTTCTCGTAATCTCGTCCATTCATAGCTTCTTGGTAGAAGTGTGCTCATCTTGATCTATGAGCATCACATCGCTGCTTTGAGTCACAAGATATCCATAATATCTCTCGTGCTCTCATGTGTCCTACCAGATCTATTTAATGACTTGTGTAATTTGAGCAGTTCACTTTCCACAATTTCTTGTGGTTCCCGCCATGTTCCAACTCAGTTCAATGATATTTTGTGGTTCTCTAATTTCTTCGAAGTTCTACTTTCCTCCCATCGCTTCCTTTAGAGACAAATTCTCTTTCTAGAAAAATATAGCCTCGAGCAACAACCACTTTGTTCTCGTAAGGTTTGTAGAAATAATACCTTTTGTTTCCTTTGGGTATCCCACAAAATTACATTTGTCGATTGGGTCCGAGCTTGTCGTAATTCAGACGCTTTTACTTAACGCCTCGCAACCCCAAATCTTCATGAACCATATACTAGGACGCTTCCCAAACCACATTTCATATGGTGTCTTCAACCGCCTTTGTAGGAACACTGCTATGTGAATGCAAATTGCCTCAGGGCATGACCCCGTAAGCTTATCGAAGATCTCAGATGACTCATCATCGATCGTATACATGTCCAACAAGGTTCGATTCTCCTCTCGATACACCATTCCATCATGGTGTTCCAGTGGAGTGAGTCGTGATATAATACCACACCCTTTAGTAAGGTCATCAAAGTCTTGGCTTAAGTATTCACCTCCTCGACGGATCAAGGGCTTTTATGCTTTTGCCAAATTGGTTTTGAACTTCATTCTTGAATTCCTTGAACTTTTCAAAGGATTCGGATTTGTGTCTCATAAGATACACATATCCATATCTACTAAAGTCATCAAGAATGTAATGAAGTAATAAAACCTACCTCTTGCTAATCTAACTCATGGGTCCACATACATCACTATGTATAAGTCCCAATACATCGCTAGCCCTGCTCAATCGTGTCCAAAGTGAAAGGGCTTTAGTCATCTTGCCTAATAAACAAGACTCAGATTTCATATGATTCAAAATCAAATGAATCCAAGAACCCATCTTTATGGAGTTTGATATATGCTTTCATTTATATGGCCTAAACGACAAAGCTGTTGTAGATATGTTGATTTGAATCATTTGATTTAAATCGCTTTGTATTTATGTTATAGATATAGCATTTCTAAATCAAGAATATAGAGACCGTTAAACAATTGTGCAACACCATAACAAATATCATTTAAGTAAAACAAACAACCATTGTTCTTTATTATAATGAAAACCTTTCTTGTCCAAACAAGAAATGTAAATAATGTTTTTGCTTATAGCAGTGCACAAAATAACAATCTTCTAATTCTAAAACTAGCCCAAAGGGCAAAGATAAATGATAAGTTCCTACGGCCAAAGGCAAAGAACTTTTGCTCTATTTCCAACTCGAGGTCAACCTCTCCTTTCGCTTAAAGTTCTACTCCTTCTGAGTCCCTCGACATTAACACAAATGTGGAACCACATCCAAAGATCCAATACCCATGATGTAGAAGTAGATAAGTTGACTTCTATAACATATATACCGAATCAAGTCGATTTCCTTTTCTTTTCTTCACTTCTTCCGTATAAGCATGATAGCCTTTTCCAAAGGTCCTGTGTTTTCCATGTATGACATTCACCTTCTTTAGCCACCCCACCTTTAGGTTTTAAAGCTCGCTTGGTTTTGGAATTGGGTTTGGCAAAAGATTTAGATCCTATCTTCTTCGCTTGCTTTCCATTTCCCTTAGCATTCCCCTTTGCACCATCATTATGGGAGCGGTCCCGCTTTTTCATGTTGTTTCTGCAGCTTCTAACATGCTCAACAACTCAAGAAGGGGTTTTCAATTTCATTCATAAGATAGTTCATAACAAATTGAGAGTAGTCATTGCTCAAAGATTGCAAAACAAGGTCGGGCTTTGGGCTTCCTGAGTGATTGAAAACCCAACCTATCAAGGTACTCAATATACCCAATCATTTTCAAAGACATGTGGACCAACCGGATCACGCTCACCCATTTTGCAAAGTTGATACAACGCCTTGCTTCAGATCATACCTCTCCGCCGAGCATGCCCTTCAACAATTTCTCGAGATGCTCGATCATCTCATAAGCATCCATTAACTCATGTTGCTTCAAGCTCAGCTGCTCATGGTTGCTAGCATGACACAACTCACATCCAGAGCATCATCTTGATGCTTTTGTAAGCATTGTGTTTCGACGTGGTGCAAAGGATACCGGTGCCGCAGAATGGGCCCATCAAGGACATATAGCTTACGCCTTGTTTGAGGACAATCCTCAAGTTCCTATGCTACCAAGGAAATTAATTCCACTTAGCTTGTCCTTTTCAAGGACCGATCGTAATGAAAGACTATTTGTGTTGTTGTTGTTTGCCATTTGATATCTACAATTTATAAGTGCAACAATAATAAGTCAAATTACAGAGTTGATATTATATAATTGATAATAGTACATTCAAAATATACCTCCCACTATTTTATTCAAATTAATAGCCCTCACCATTAATTCGGAAAGCATTTTCTATTAAATCTTTCTAGTGAGCCAAGATCCATATTTCATTATGCCTTAAGTTAGCTTTTTGGCTATTCTCTCAAAACATAATTATTTAGGTAGACAACCCTTTGTCAATTATATCATATATAACTCCCGGATAGTTTGGTAAACAACATTTGTTTCTAGTCCATCTAATGGTACCAACCAAACTCTATGCCTCTAAGTCCACAATCCTATTGAGATAACTTAGTTAAGTTTCAGCCCAATGATTTTAATAGTTTGATATCACAATTATCCTATCGTGATCTTACCTAGATAAATAGGGTACTTTGCTTTGGCAAACCTACATCTATCGATCAAGGTCTTGATGAGTGTTATTCATCGAAGGCATCCGATTTAGACTTAATAATTTAATGAGGGATTTTATTAATTTAGATCTCACCAATTTTAATCTTGTTAAGCATGCACATTATTAATCATATCATATCACATACAAGCATAAATAAAGTGCAAAATTAAATGTGTCACGCTTATGGCCCAATCCATCGTCAATCTTTTTCAAGCTAATGAAAGATCAAGGTCAATCTAAGGTGGTAAAAGATCTTAAAATAAATAACTTCCTCGATCTTCCTCAAAGACGCGCCCTCTCCATCATCATCTTTCCATTGTGTTCTCCATCTTGACATCTTCATCAATTACATGATTATTACATGACATAAAGAAACCCGAAAGTTACATTCGAGGGGATTTAGATGAGAAGAGAATATTACATTAGAATTTATAGAAAGGCACTACATGCAAGCCGTATTTCAAAACCAAAACCACTAACCTATGGGTCAAAAGGCCATAATCAGGCACCATGCATATCACAATAAGCACATAACAATTTATATATAATTAAAGAAAACTATATATAAAATATAGGGGACACACCATCGCAAGGCCATTTATTTGGGGTCCAAGGGGGTCTCTCTCAGGGGGGTCCCACCGATCGATCACCATGGTGGTGGTCTCATTGACCGTCAATGAATGGGTTGGGGCAAAACTCGAAAAAAAAAATTTCAACTACATTCTCAGATTGCAGATTTTTTCCATACTAATCTCTCAAATATGGGCATTTAATCATACATTTTAATCCACCAAAACACCCATAATAACAAATCATATATGTCCAGCCGATTTAATCATATTAAAACGTAATAACAAGACACCTGTAATTTATCATATATTTCAGCTTTCGATTTAATCATATTAAAACTAATAACAAGACACCTGTAATTTATCATATTTTCAGCTTCGATTAATCATATTAAAACGATTCTTCATGCTTCTAATCCGATTAGAATAGTTATATTGTTATTCCACCCATTAAAGATACGATTATTAAAAAGATTATCATATATATTACCGTAATACACATTCAACTAATATCATATATTCAATTTTATATCGGTAAACATGCATCATCATATATCATATATATCTAATACAATTAAAACACGTAATCAATTAATCTTTTCGCAAGTAGCTCGATACCACCGTGGCTTTTTTGCACGTAAACGCACAAAATGAAATTAAAATTTTAAAGCAATTTCAAACCCTAAAAACAGATCCATGCGAAAAATCAATTAATTCAGAGGTTTAGAGATTATACCAGTATATAAACAAAAAACGAGAATCAAACCGATCAAGGCTTCAATCTCCAACGCAATACAAACCGATTTGCGCTTACTAAGATTCACATTTAACGCCGCATTTAACCGTCGAACGATTCTCGCAATAAGAAGGACTTTCACAGATTAGCCACCAAAAGGAATGGATTTTCAAACTGCTGCTTTTCTCTAGTCTCTCTAAGAGCTAGCTAGGTTTTTCAATTATGATATCTTACCCTAAGTAGTCGCTATATATCATATATATAGTAGTTAAAAGGAATTAATCAAATCAAAACCTAATTTTATAAAAATCCGAATTTATATATATATATATCTCTTAATTAAGTCTTACTTAATTAATATACATATATACAATTATCCTTTTAATTTAAATTTGATTTAAATACTATTAATCATATTAATATATTTAAATCCTTAAAATTTAAATTAATTCCCTTTAAATAACGTTTCTATGTGTGTGACCTTATATAGTTATTATTACGCTGGCAATAATTTTAAAATCATATTATAAAATTATAAAAAAAAGTGAGCTTGCATCTAGTAATGCATCATCGCTACCCAAGTAATAATAAGATCGATGATTCGATGCAACCTTTTCGTGACCAATGTTTCAATGTAATTTAATCCTTTTAACCTTAATATCCTAGATTAAACTCGAGTCATGGAATGTGTCATACTCTTCATAATTTAACTGAAGTTTTCTTGATCAATGAGTAGACTATATGAAACAAATCACTATTTGAGCATGGCTATGCATTTCATAGTCCTACTCAATCAAGAGGCCCATGGATATCACCCATAATATATAGGATGGTTAAATTCCATCTAGATCACTCATATTTCTCACACGATTAATGATGAACCCAATAATCACCTTTATAGTCCACCCTATTAAAGGTGACATTTGATGATATCAAAGTACATAAATTTTCGTAGTAAGTAATATAGCGATTTCGTGCCTGGAGGACCATTACATCATTGTCACTATGAGAATTGCTAACGACACTTTCGCATAATGCTCCATATAGAATTCTCATGGTGGGTCCGTCCAAAGACATCGTTTTCAACATGTACCTATGCATCGACTTAATATCTCATATATTTATGACCAATGAGATTTGGTCATCAATAATCCACATACTAGTCTCCATGCATCATTGTTGTCCCATCAACAATGATACTCGATTAGGGACATTTAAGAACACCGATACTAATGGTAATATATAATCTCATGTTCAAGTCACATACTTGAAACTATATAATTTGTATCACTATTCTAAGGAATTTTATTATGTTAACAATTATATTACGCAAAGAATAAAACCATAATAAAATCATATATTTATTCAATCAAATATAATATCAAAACGTTAAGCAATTATATCAAATAATTGGCCTCTAGGCATAAACTCTAACAGACTAATCAAGTATTCGAGGGCAATTTTCGTGTTGGAGTACTATTCACGAGTTACTATTCACCCGATTACTATTCACTCTAGTATTGTTCACTCGGGTATTTAGAACACTTTTAGTGTTAGAAAGTACTATTCACTAAGTTACTATTTATCCTGCTACTATTCACTCTAGTATTGTTCACTCTAGTATTTTGGGACACTTTTGTGTTCGGAGTACTATTCATGGGATACTATTCCCAAAGTACTATTCACGGGTACTATTCAATTAAAAATATATTTCTTTTTTCCCCAAATCATTTTTGGGTACAATATTATTCCATGAGGAGATGTGATAATTTTTTAGACCATTTATTTGAAGTTATAATAGTAAATCAATATGAATCATTGTTGAAGATATAATAGTAAATTAATATGGACCACCGTGGAAAGTTATAATAGTAAATCAATATGGATCGTTGGTTTAAAGTTTTAATAGTAAATCAAGATGGACCGTTGTTTTAAGTTTTAATAGTAAATCAATATGGACCATCCGCTTAAAAGTAAATCAACTGACCGCTTCATGACTTAGTTACTATTCAGTCCATTCTCCTATAAATGAAGCTCATTCTTCATTATTTCTTACTTAATTCAATTGAAACTCTAGAGAGAGAAATTATATAGAGAAAGAAGAATAGAAGTATGTTACCTCACTTTTCCAATATCCAGCTTCTTCTAAGGTAAGGGATATTATTTGTTGTACTCGTGTGGGGTATTATTCTTTCATATTCATGAAGAGAGTTATTTTCTTTCAATACTCGTAAGGGTTGTTATTCCATTCTTTATTATTATGATGGAATAAACTGTTTACGCTGGCACCGTGATACCGGTGAAATTCTTCCGTTATTCCATTCTTTATTATTTTATTGGAATAACTCCGTCTGCAATATGCTCTATCACATGCCCGTGAATTTTGTTGTTATTCTATTCTTTATTATTCGTTGAATAACTTGTCTGCAGGCGGTACTATCGCATGCCTCGTGAATTCGTTGTTATTCCATTCTTTATTATTCATTGGAATAACCTCGCTTATGCGGATTACGACGCACCGGTGAATTCTTCTGTTATTTCATTCTTTATTATTATGTTGGAATATCCTGTCAGTGCGGATTACGCATGATCTGGTTCCATTCTTTATTATTTTGTTGGAATATCCTATCTGTGCGAATTATGCATGACCTGGTTCCATTCTTTATTATTCTGTTGGAATAATCTGTCTGTGCCTACTATCGAATGCATGGTGAATTCTTCTGTTATTCCATTCTTTATTATTCGGTGGAATAACATTCATTTGGATTACCACATGCATGGTGAATGATCCTTCATTTTCATTCTTTATTAAATTGTGGAAATGATCTCATCTCACGTGGATTACCACATCATGCAAGTAAAATCCATTCATAGCTTCATATATTCTATTATACTCGGTTGGTTAAAGTTTTGACTTCTATACTCCATGAAATTAGTAGAATATCCTAGATATTTTGCGCTTTATCCAAAGATCTTTTCATGGAAATATTCTTCCGAGCATTCTTGAATTTTACTCCACAAAAGAAAAGATCATTTTTGACAATTTGGACGTTATTGAGTTTAGGATAAATTAACTTATAAATCTTTAAAATTTATTCTTGAACTTGTTTTATTGAATTGTCATCATCCGCATGCTTATATTATGTTGAAAGTCATATGTGGCCTGTAGTGCATAAATGGACTTGGTATGATTATGACCAGGGATTATTCAGTATAATCATGACCGTAATGTTACAAATGATATGGAAAAAGTCCTCATTGGCCCGTAGTGCATTGATGGACAGTTTTTGGTATGATTATGACAATGGATTCTCTTCGGCCAAGGGTGCAAAGATGAATTGTTTTATGGCATGATCAGAACCGCTGATGAAAACACGATTATCTTTCGCCCGTAGTGTATGGATGATTTGTGGTCGTGATACTAAAGAATATCCTTGGCCCAGAAAAGTATGGATGATTTAATGATGTGGATTATTTATTGTCGAGTCTCAAATGATAAAAGTGATGAAAAACCTTTTAAATCATAAAAGATAATAGATTTTATTCTCTACTTGACTCTTCTAATGGATTGCTTGTTCCGCTGCAGTTAAACTTGATGTTTATTATATTTTATCAGTTTAACACTGTTGAAGGCTAACGATAAATTATTCTGCATTATTCTAGTCATAATATTTCTTACTGGGCTAGTTGAGCTCACCATTTCTTTCACTATTCTTCTCAGGAAATGAGAATATAGCTGGGACGAGTCGGGGAACGGATTGACGGTCCAAATGGTTGTTTTAGTAGTCCTCACTATTCTATAAAATAGTGTGATAATAAATATAATGAGGACTCCATTGAGTGTGGATATTGTCTAGATGACAATATTTGTATTAAAACTCATAGCATATGTTTTGTCATATTTTACATACATGCTTGTATAATTAAGTTTTTATTTATATTTTGTACCATGTATTTGGCGCACTCAAGATGAGTGATGTATATCCATTTTGGGGCGCCACAATACCTTATTACTTCAAGTAATAAATACTCTTTTTAATACGTGGAGAAGTATCTACAAAGTTTTAAAGATAAACTTACAACTAACTATCTCGGATAACAAACTCCTAGCTCATTCCTCAAGTTTAGTTGCACATTTCATTTGAGTTAAGTACAATACTACTTTATGATCTCATCTTTAAACGATAACCTCTTTCTCACCTTACAAGTACACTAGAGACCCAACTCACGACTGACCTCTCTAAGACTCTGGTCTTGGTCAAAGAATTACTCATCTTTCTTACATGAAAATAAAATAAACTAACTCTACCTTTTTCTCTTTTTACAAAAGTTTGGTTTCAATATGCTACTAAGGTAAGTAGATAAAATTTATTATAGATATATAAAAGTTCAAATAACTTTTATATTTGATACTTCTTAAATAAGCAGATGACAGTTTAAAGATTAGTTATAAAAGCTCAAAACTTTAATATTTATGTGTTATGCTTCTGTGTAAGCAAATATAAATGTTAATGCAGAATTTATAAAGATTTTCTTTTTCTTTATAAATAAATAATCTATGTTAAACAGATATAAAAGTTTAAATAATTTTTATAACAAGTGATATGCTTCTTTTTAAACAGATAAATTCTAATTCGAGTTTCGATATAAAAGTTTAAGTAACTTTTATATTATG
>CM035136.1:36955827-37128327 GCA_020205605.1 Panax ginseng | reverse complement strand
GTTTATTTGGAAGTGGTGCTAGGCATCATTCACACCTATATACACAGGGTTTGAATTTATGTAAAAATTTATTTTTTAGCAAGATATGTCAGTGATGTTTTATAAAAGAGGTTTTTCAAACCCTTGTGCTCAATAGTAATTGAGACCTTTTACACTTCCATTTTATTAAGTGTTTGGCTTGATTGCTTTTATTTTCGAGATGCGAAACATCTATAAGAAAATAATGTAAAAAATAATGCCGAACTCCTCGTGGGTATGAAAACCATCTGAGGAATTTCAGACATCGTAGATAAATTTGCAAGCTGCTTACAGCTGAAAATGTCCATCACAGGAACCGAATCTAGATCCAATAGGCTGAATCTGTGATCACATGATTCCTAGAGTAAGACCCCAACTTTTATGAATAAAGATTAATTTTTCTCAAAATATATTTTTGAATATTATGGTGTGGATTTGATATAATGTTATAGTTGTGGATATTATTTACAAATTTAGCAAAGTAAGCAAATGGTTATATAATATTTGATTGGTCGGGGAATATTCGTGCGACGGCACAATCATTGGTGGACCCCACAACGAAAGTATTATCGTAGTTAGAAAACGACATAATTATCTTTTTATAAAAATAACGATTTAAAGTTTTTACCGTTAAACCGTTGAACTACCCGTGGTAAAAGTACAAGAATACGCTGTGGTTGCATAGTAGCAATACACGATATTGATTATTGATGCTTACGTGAGAAGTCACTTCATTATACTCAATTATTGCTACAAGATATTGTCGTGATAATTTCTTTCATATTATTGATTCAATAATTGTCACAAGATCATCTCGCATAATATTTTGTATTATTAAATCAATAATTGAGACGACAAAGTTATTCATATTATTATTTGCAATATTGACAATGTCTAGAAGTTTCACAAGGAGAGGTTTGGTCACCTAATGCGCTACCAATAAGGAGAAATCCTTATCGAAAAAGCCCCCTCTTTCCGGAATGACTCGTTGTTAAATATTATGAGTTATAATATTAATAATGAATAAGTTCGTGTTGATTAAAGATGAAATTGATAGCTACATTGTGTTGGGATTATTAGTGTTAGTAGAAATCAACATCTATTTCAATAATAATGGATGTCCGGAGGTTATATTGACCAATCGGGTAATTAATCGGATAAATGAGCAATTAATTGCTATTAATTCTCATGCTTATAACTATTTGTTCACATGTGTGTACTATTGATTCACATGCATGTACTATTGGGGAGATGGTGCAAGATTGATAATACTTGCATGACTAAATTAAAAAATAGAGGTATAGATGAAGGTACTTCAGATCGTAATTATTTTTTCACATGATTGTACTATCGATTCACAAGTTGTACTATTAGGGGAGGTGGTGCAAGTTTAATAATACTTGCATGACTAAATTAAAAATGAAGAAAAAGATGAAGGTATTATCTTTGTAATATTTCGAGCCCCAAAATGTGCAATTATGAAACTATATTTTCCTATAAATAGAAGCTCATTCTTCTTTCATTCTCACCAATTCACTAAGACTCACAAGAGCATTTATAGAGAGAGAAGCTTTAGAGAGAGAGTAGAAGAGAAGTCTGCTACATCGCTATTCCAGTATCCAGTCTTCTTCTGAGGTAAGGGATATTATTTTGTTCAGTATTCATAGGAATAATATTTTCTTCCATACTTTGTAGTATGTGAGTAATATTATTTCGTCTCGTATTCGTGATTATACCATCATTCGGTTAAAGTATTGCTTCTATATTCTGTGAAATTAGTAAAATATCCTTGAAATTTGCGCTTCATCTAGTATCGCTTCACAAGGATATTTTATGCACATTCTTGTTAAATTTTAAGTTTTTCATGCCGGAGTACTGTCCATGAGTACTATTCATTTATACGGTACTATTCATAAAATTACTATTCACGAGTAATATTCACAAAGTACTATTCACAAGTACTATTCATAAGTACTATTCACGAGTACTATTCTCAAGTATTATTCATTGGGTACTATTCACCAGAGTGTTTATTCATAACAAAAATTGATTTCTTTTTGGTCCAAATCATTTTGATACATTATCATTCTTGAATTTTACTCCACAAAGCAAAAGATCATGTTGACAATTTGGACAATATTGAATTCGGATAAATTAAATTATAAATATTTAAAAATTTTTCCTTGAACTTGTTTTATTGAATTCTTATATCTTTGTCATCATCCTTATGTTTATATTATGTTGAAAGTCATCCGTGGCCTGTAGTGCATAGATGGACTTGGTATGATTATGACCAAGGATTATTCGGTATAATCATGACCGTAATGTTACAAATGATATGGTAAAAGACCTCATTGGCCCGTAGTGCATTGATGGACAGTTGTTGGCATGATCATGACCATTGATGAATACACTAATATCCTTGGCCTGTAGTGCATGGATAATTTGTGGTGGTGATACTAAAGAATATCCTCGTCAGAAGTAGTGCAGGGTGATTCGATGATATGGATTATTTATTGTCGAGTCTCAAATGATAAAAGTGATGAAAAACCTTTTAAATCATAGAAGATAGTAGATTTTATGCTCTACTTGACTCTTCTAATGGATTGCTTGTTCCGCTGCAGTTAAACTTGATGTTTGTTATATTTATCAGTTTAACACTGTTGAAGGCTAACGATAAATTATTCTGCATTATCTTAGTCATAATATTTCTTACTGGGCTAGTTGAGCTCACCCTGTTAGTTTATAGTTGGCACAATAGTTATCTAGAAGGGGGGGGGGGGGGTTGAATAGATATTTAAAAAATCTTTTTGTTTTAAACTTGTTCTTTGATGATGATTAAAACTTAGCGGAAATGATGTTTGTTTTAATCTTCTTTACAAAGCAGTGGAGTTATGAGAGTGAGACAGTTATAACAGTTATGACAGATATAGCAGTTATGGTTATGAATGTAAAAGACACAGTCGTTTTAAGTGATTCAGAGCACTTAAAGCTCCTAGTCCACTCTTCTACTCAACGAGTAGGATATCCACTAAGGATGTCTTTTACAACTTCTGAATCACACAGATTCCTTCTAGACCAGCAGTCTAGGAACTTCTTAGTTCACTCTTGAACTCTTCAAGTCCAGCAGACTTGGCTCTCTTACAGTTCACTTAGAACTCTTCAAGTCCAGCAGACTTGGTACTCTTTTTCAGTTGATTGATAGATGTTGAGTTCTTGATGGTTGCTACTCAGTTGCTGTTTAAACACTTGTTCGAAAGAACTGAGTAGCTGAGCAAGCTTTGCTAATTCTCAGATCGTAGAGTTGAGCTTGAGAGTTGTTCACGTTGTTTTTTCAATGCTTGCTTTTTTCTCTCATCTGCTTGATTTGCATATATGTGATCTTGAAAACTATCCGTTGGATCCATCCGTTGAGGCATTAAATGCATTTGACTTTTCTGATTTTTGATGGAGACATCGCACATCTTCCTCGAATCGCATTCTCGCCCAACGACATCGCAGTCGCTTTCATCTAACACCTGAAAAGGTGTTTTCCCCCTTACCAATGGTACTTTTCTTAGCTTCTTCAATATGCTTCTTTGTTGCATACTAAGGATATTTCTTATGTCTTTGGGACTGGTGAGTACTACAGCATTTAGAATCCATTTCTCTTTTGTTGGAACCTATCTCCACACAAATTATGGGGCTCGGCGTTTTCTGACACAAGACAGATGATACTCTACGATTTAGATCATGGTGACTTGTTGCCTTGGTGTCTGGTTTGATGCTATCAGCCGAGAGCACTATGATTTCTTTGAAGTCCTTGCACACTACGATCTTTGCTTGCTTGAGTTGTAAACTCTACGTTTTCGAGAGCACTCTACGATCGTTGACTTGTAAACTCCACGCTTCCTTCAAAGATACTACGATCGTTGAGTTGGCTTGGCAAACGTTGGGACCACTCTACGATTTTCGAAGAGGCCCTTCAAGGTAGGCACACTACAATCTTTGAAGCTCTACATTTCTGCCTTGACTTCTGCAATGCTGATCAGATTTATACACTCCGATTTCTTCGAAGACTATCTATTACATCTAAAGATCAACGTAACAGCTTTGATCTTTCTATCTATACATTCTTAAGAAGAATGATACACGTTAAGGACTTAGATCAACCTAACAAATTTGATCTTATCACTAAGTCCTCAGACATATCTTACTTGAAGGACTTTATAAATAATCATAAGCATATACATTAAAACATCAAATCATAATATGCATTCTCCCAACAATCTCCCCTATTTGATGTTGACATAACCAAGGAGATTTGTTGTCATGATTATTAATGTCTATATGCATTTGCAGTGAAATTTAAACATGACTTAGTATTTCAAAACAAAATTTGAAATTTCTAGAGAATACGCATGAATTTATTGATGTTCAAGAAATATTGCAGTTTAGCTTTACATCAAATAAGAATTTAAAGTTTTAACTTATCTCTATTTCTTTGACCTTTTCCTTGGAGGATTGGGCGCATTCTTAGCCCTTCTTTCCTCGCTAGCTTCATCTCTTTCGCTAACTCTTCCAAATTTCACTCGAACTTACTATCGGGTTGTGATCATGCCTATTCATGAATGCTGGATCTCCAATTGGCATTCTTAGGCCTGTGGTGATCACATTTGGTGAGCTAATAGTTGGCCCTTGATTTGTTAAAGACTGAGCCATCAAGACTTCCTGCTGATCAGATCGTTGAGTCTGATTGCTTGATCGCTTGATCCGTTGGTGGAACTGTCTTGCAGGAGGGCTTTGTGAAAATTGTCCTCTTCCCCTTTCTTGGTTTCTTTGACCTCCTCTGCCTCTGCCCTGATCTCCCTGTGCTCCTTGAACTCCTTTCCCTTTATTCTCCCCCTTTATGTCAGCATCAAGGGTTTGAATGTCTACAGAAAGTCGATTCACTCCTTGGACAAGCTCGTTCAGTTGGCTTTGTGTCTAAGAAATGTCCTCTCGACTTTCCTTGATCTGTTTTTCAGATCTAGCTTCTTTGTTTCTGAGGGCGGTGAGAACAATGTCATTCTATCATTCCTGATTGACATAAGATTTCGGAATTCTTGGATCGAGGCTTTCAAGTTTATGATGTTCTCAAAGATAAGTTTATTTTGGACTTGATGATCTCTCGCATTTCAAGAACAACCTCTCTTTGCTTGGTGGCTATCCGGGAATGAATCTCATCTCCGCCCTTCACGCTTTGAAGAATTTCTTGGATAATTTCCTCACCTTCTTTGTAAGCTCAAAGATTTAGAGTGCTGTGGATATTATTTGCGCAGAGTGGTCATTTGATTTAGCTAGGAGATGAATGAGGTCTGAGTGAGTGTTCAGGCTTTCTTCAATGTTCTTGACCATATTCTTGGACACTTCATTCAAGTCATCTTTTGTGGGCAGATTTGGAAGAGTATCATTGGTTTGAGGATTGTTGAATGGAAGGGATCTTTTTTGGGATTGATCTTGCAGGGAGTAGAGAGCAAGATCAAGACTAAAATAGTCATTGGAGGAGGATGATGGTATGTCTGATGGAGGGGCCTGAGTTTCTATGTTTGGAATATGTGGCTCTACGATTTCTATTTGGGACTCTACGATGGGACTAGAGTCAGGGATCGTAGAATTGATGGTTTGTGGGAGCAAAATAAAGTTGACTGCATTTGGTTCCTTAGTTACAGAATTTTGGGACTCTGCAACTGAAAATTAATTTAGTGGGTGAAGGATCACTTCCAACCATCGTGGGAATTCATAAAAATAGCTAAATGAGGATGATGGTAAGTGATTAACTCTGAAGAGGTTTGGGATAGATAGTACCTCAAGTTTATCCTTTGAGGAAGAGTTGTTGGTAAGCAATTTCTTGGCAAAATTGAAACTCCCTGGAAATCCATGAGCCAATACTGAGATGGCTGGATACTCTTTGAAGCTCCAGAACATTTGATCCCAATAGTTTAGGATTTGGGCTTGATGATATGGCATCATGGGTAGGTATGAGAACATCTGATTTTAGAGATAGCTTCTATACCCATCTCTGCCCACACCAGTGATCTGAAGGTCATCATCATCTTCTTCCTCTTTTCTATCTTCGTTGGAGGACTCCATTATCTCAATGGGCTCTTGATGATCCGCACCGGGTTCTTCTTCATTTATGGCAGGGACCTCTCCTTCTGTTATGGAGATATCCTGAGGCTCCCCCTTAACTTGATCATCTTCTTGAGTTTCGGGCATCTCCCCCTCAGCTGGTGTATTCTCTATCATGAGAATTTTAGGGATCTCCCCCTCAGCTGGAGCACTGTCCTCTTGACTTGCTCTGGACAGTTCCTTCTTGGCAACCATACTCTTTGCTTCCTTCTTAAGCACTTTTTCATTTTCAAGAATGTACTTCTTAACCAGCTTTCTCCTAGATTTTCTAGGCTTAGCCACAACTTCAGGACTTTCTCGATTCTCGCTTTGTCCTGCTCAATGTACCACTATGCTTGAAGCAGCTACTTCCTTGCTTGCCATGTTTGGTCTGGTCTCTACGAACAGTAGAGACTCTACTATTGAGGTGACTGATGGCTTTTTGGACTTATGACCAACTTTGTTCTTCTTCATGATCTGAGATATGGTAGCTTGATCCTTATCTGCTTCATCTTGTTGCTGCGTTCTTCTTAGCATCCTCAGAGTCTCTATATCAGAGGACTCTATAGGTATATCAGTGGTAGATCCTTGAGGCTCTTCTACCAGTCTGGCCTTCAGCTTCCTCTTGCCCTTGCTCTTTCTGGTAAAGACAGAGGGTTCTGCTCTGTTGGTTTCTTCTTCTTCGATCTCCCTGACCACATACATGTTTCCTGGAAGGCCTGAGTCCTTCAGATCCCCAGTTCTTCCACTGGATTTGGTCATCATTTGAACATACTCAACTGGGTTTCTCTTCCAATTTTTAAACAATTTCTGAGTCATTCATCTATTTGGGTTGATAGTTTCTCCTTCTTCATCCCCACTTTTGTCACCTGTATCGATTGTAGAATGATACTTATGAATCGCCCGTATAGCATCTTCTGAGGGCTTTTTAACTTCTTTGAGTTGACGAGCCATTTACCAATCCAATCGAGCAATAGGGCTCCATAGTTGAGTTGTATTCCATAACTCATGGCAGTCATGAGCCTAAGTCGAACTTCATTCACAGAGTCGTGACCTAAGCTCTTGCAGCATATACATTTCCCAACTATATCGGCTAGAAATTCATACCTCTGTGGGAACTCCTTCTTCTTGTACCCTTTCACAAATGGGAGTTTCTTGTGATGCATTCTTCTGAGTCCCTCTTGGAAGTCTACGCTATCTAAGAATGGATGCCCTTCATTTTTGAGACCTAGGGCGAGGTTGATGTCTTCGTCCTTCAGTCTGATTACCACATCCCTTACTCTCGTAGTGATGACGTTGTCTTGAAATACTCCATTTCTGTAGAACTCTTTCACTAACATAGGATAAATTAAAGTATCTGTGCTCAAGGCCTCTTCGAGACCTGCCTTCTTCAGTAAGGCCAGAGTCTTGTGGAACTTGGGTTGAGCTGTTTTGAACTCGTCAAAATAGAGTCTGTAGCCTAAGATAACACTGGATGCCGCCATTTATTTTGTTTATGGAAGAGAGATATGACTGAGCTTTGTTTTGATTTAGGGCTTCTACTTTGAGAGAGGATGTGAGAGATGATCTTTTGAACGTCTGATTTCAAAAATACGATTTCATTTGTACTTGTAACTTCCCTCTCTCCTTTTTGCTTAGTGGGACAGGTGTCTACTTTTTCTTGGCTCTACGATTTTGACTGATAAGGATTGTACTGATTTGCCCTTGGTTCCTACAGAGTTGAGGTGTCCTTAGGGAGGATTACGATCGTTGAGGTAGTTTAGTGATCATTGAGTGCTTTACATTTGTTGAGTCTGATCTACGATCGTCGAGTCTGTCCAGCGTTCGTCGTGTCTGAGCTACGATCGTCGAGTCTGTCTGGATCCTTGTGATGAGTTTTTGATAAAGCATTCTTTTAAGGTAACTCAGGAAGGGCCAACCTCTTGTAGTGAGTCAAGGGTTAGGTTTGTTCCTGAGGCGCTTATCAGAGGAATTGCTTTGTTTTGAAGTTTATCATCACAGGGTGCATTCTTGCTTTGTTGATGGGGCTTTTGTCATCCTTAAGTCTGCACTACGATGGTTGAGTCTTTGCTACGATCGTTGAGGTAGTTGTCTTTTCAGCTCTACGATCGTGGACTTCCCTTGATCATGTCTATGATTTTGAGCTTAGCCTTTTATATCTGTATGGTTAGCACATATCTAGAGCATATATTTCAAGGTTGTAGATTTAGCATGCCTAGCTCACTTATTAACTTATTAAACTGGATTCATCTAGAGGCTTTGTAAAACATCGACAAGTTGATTTTCAAAGTAGGGATATATTGTAAGGATATAGTTCCATTTTGCACATGATCCCTAATGAAGTGATACCTTATTTCTATATGCTTAGTCCTAAAATGCATAACAGGATTATGAGTTATTGCTATGGCACTTGTGTTATCACAGTGAATGGGAATAGATTTGAAATTAAACTCATAGTCAGCTAGCTGATTTCTCATCCATAGGATCTCGAGTACAAAGAATGCCAAAGAACAATATATTCAAACCTGCAGTTGAAGTAGATACTGATTTTTGCTTTTTGCTAAACCAGGACACAAGTCTATTTCCTAGCAATTGACAGGTGCCACTGGTACTCTTTCTATCTATTTTGCATCCTACAAAATCAAAGATCTCGTGAATCCTGTTAGTTCAAATGAGGATTCCTTGGGGTACCAAAGCCCTAAGTAAGGTGTACCTTGAGATACCGAAGATCCTCTTTACAAATTTGACAAATGTGACTCTTTAGGTTAGCTCGAAATCTAGCACATATGCATGTTGCAAACATTATGTCCGGGTCCATCGCAGTTAGATATAAAAGAGAGTCTATCATACCTCTGTATTGAGTTATATCAATACTTTTACCCTTTTCATCTTTGTCAAGCTTGGTTGCAGGAGCAATTGGTGTTTTCATGGGAGAGGCTGATTCCATGCCATACTTCTTGAGTAAGTCTTTGATGTACTTGGCTTGGTTTATGAAAATTCCTTCATCGATGCGCTTTTATTTGCGTAATCCAAGGAAGAAATTCAGCTCACCCATCATGCTCATTTCAAACTTGCTCTGCATCAGCTTAGAGAATCTCTTACATAACTTTTCATCAGTAGAACCAAAAATAATGTCATCAACATATATTTGAACTAATAAGACTTTGTCTTTATGCTTTCTAAGAAACAGTGTGGTATCTACTCTACCTCTAGTGAACCCATTTTCAATTAAGAAGTTAGTTAGTGTTTCATACCATGCTCTAGGTGCTTGTTTAAGACCATATAAGGCTTTGTCTAACTTATAAACATAATTGGAAAGAGATGGATTTATGAAACTTGGAGGTTGCTCTACATAGACTTCTTCTTGGAGTTCTCCATTTAGGAATGCACTTTTGACATCCATCTGAAAGACTTTGAACTTCATGTGAGCAACAAAGGCAAGAAAGATTCTGATGGCTTCTAATCTGGCAACAGGTGCAAATGTCTCATCGTAGTCAATGCCTTCTTCTTGAGAGTAACCCTTTGCCACTAGTCTTGCCTTGTTCCTGGTAATAACTCCATCTTCATCCATTTTGTTTCTGAAGACCCACTTGGTTCCAATGACAGGATGACTCTTTGGTCTTGGTACCAATCTCCATACTTTACTTCGTTCAAATTGGTTGAGTTCTTCTGCATACAGATTCTCGTCCAACCGAGTCTTCCATAGCATCCTCTATCTTCTTTAGTTTTGTTTGTGATAGGAAGCTTAGATATAAAGCATTCATTTTGAGTAAAGCAGACTCTTGTTTTGATTTCAGCACTTCGGATCTTCAATGATTAGATCCCGAGTGTGAACTCGCCTATCTGCTACTGGGTTGGGACATCCGTCTTGATGCCTTCTTGTCTTAAGTCTTCAAGATCTATTTCTTTTTCTTGGTGTGGAGGTTCATTGTCTTGCATAGACCTCTCTACGATCTCATTTTTTTGTTCAACGATTTCACTATCTGGCCCTACGATCGTAGTGTTGGGCTCGACGATTTCATTCATAGGGTCTGCACTATCGGTCGTAGTGTCTTGAAGCACCGTGTTGTCTGAGTCTGTTTCATCGAAGATGATATGAATTGAGACTTCAACACTCAGTGTGTTTTTGTTGAACACTCTGTAAGCCTTACTATTTGTGGCATATCCAAGAAAGATTCCTTCGTCTGACTTGGGCTAAAATTTTGTCAGGTACTGCTTTCCATTGTTGAGAATGTAGCATGCACAGTCGAAAACATGAAAGTAGCCGACACTTGGCTTTCTTCCTTTCCATAGTTCGTAGGACGTTTTCTTGATCGTAGAGTGTATCATTGATCTGTTCTGCGTGTAGCATGCAATGTTGATACCGCTTCCCGAAGTATTGAGCGGATGAGGATGAGCCGCAAGTAGAGTTCTTCCAACCCTCTATCAAGGCTCGTTCTTTCTTTCAGCTACTCCATTTTGTTGAGGAGTTCGTGGAGATGAGAAGTTATGACTGATCCCATTGTTGCAGCAGAATCGGGTCCATTTCTGAGAAGTCAAATTCTCTGCCATGATCACTTCTTATGGCCTTGATTTTCTCTCCTTTCTCGTTCATCACCAGTCTGAACATCTTGATTAATTGGGAACTCGTTTAATCCTTTGAAGTTAGAAAGAATACCCATATGAATCTGGTGTAGTCGTCGACTATAACTAGAGAATATCTTTTTCCTCCAAGACTAGTTGTTGGAATTGGCCCAAATAGATCCATGTGAAGCAACTGCAGGGGCTTGTCGATAGAGTTGGCAATTTTGCTTTTGAATGAGCTTCTGGTTTGATTTCCAAGTTGACAGGCATTGCATGGCATTTCTTTTACGAAGTTGAACTTAGGTTGGCCAGCTACGAGATCTTTTGATGCCAGTTTGGACATGCTTTTGAAGTTGAAGTAAGATAACTGTCAATACCATAGCTAGCTCATTTCTTCAGATGCTTTTGCAAGAAAACATATTGTCTCATCTGAGCTTAGTTGACCAAGATCCACTGTGTAGACATTTCCTTCTCTTGTCCCGGTTAGTTTTATAGCAGATGTCTTCAAATCTCTGACTTGACATTGGTTGTTGAGGAATGTCACTTGATGACCCTTATCGCAGAGTTGGCTGATGCTTAGAAGGTTGTGTTGGAGACCTTCCACATATGCTACTTTGCTGAAAGATACTGCACCATTGCCAGCAGAGCCATATCCTCTTGTCTTACCCGAGCCGTTGTCTCCAAAGATGATTGAGGGGCCCTCTTTCTCTATGTAGTTAGATAGAAGGGCTTTGTTCCCGGTCATGTGCCTTGAGCATCCACTGTCCAGACACCATGTAGTGATCGTGGAGTTCTTTTCCTCATCAAGCTTACATCATGAATGTTGAGGTTTTGTTTGTCCTTTGCATGTTTGGCCATTAAGCACAGATTAGCCATTTGTGGTTCTTCATCATCTCCGGAGTCAGGATTGGAGTCATTGTCTGAATCGCTCCATGATCCTCTAGCTACCAGGCCTTTGTCTCTCTTCTGAGGCCTTTTGTTTCCTTTGTATTCCTTCTTTGCATGTTGTTTCTTCTTTAGTTCTTCTCTTAGAGGTTTGTTGTAGTTGGAAATGAAGTGGCCAGGCTTCTTGCAGTTGTAGCATAGATCATTTATTTGCTCCTGGCTACCGTAGTTGCAGACCTTCTTTGGCTTGCTGGTTTTTCCTTGACGCATGAACCTTCTCAGTCTTTTTACTAGCATAGCAAGGTCTTCATCGTCATCTTCATCATAATCAGAGTCAACATCAGTATTGACTTGTGATGCACTTTCGGTTGTCTTTAGAGCAACACCCTTATCCTTCCTTCTTCCTTCTGATGGGGTTTCAGCTCGTTGAGTCAGCTCCAGTTCGTATGTTAGGAGATTGCCATATAGTTGTTGAACTATCATCTCGTGAAGATTCTTTGACTCTCTTATCGCAGTGGTTTTGGCATCCCACTTGCTCGGTAGGGCTCTCATGAACTTTATGATCAGATCTTTGTTAGGATAGATCTTCCCATATGCTCGTAGAGAGTTGAGCAGAACGTTGAATCTCTCATAGGTGGCAGTCAAATTTTCTCCTTGAACATGAACAAACATCTCATACTGCTATGTCAGGAGAGATTGTTTGTTTTCTCTGACTTCTTTAGTTCCTTTGTGCATGATCAACAATGATTCCCAAACCTCCTTGGCTGTTTTGCTGTTGACAACGTTTTCGAACAGATCGTCTTTTAAGGATTGGAACAGGATGTTCTTGGCCTTTTTGTTAAGTTGGACAGCTCTCTTCTCGTTGTCTGTCCACTCTTCTTTAACCTTGATTTGTATTTTGTTTGGATCGTCAGTGGTTGGTGCAAGCTTCGTTGGAATATAGGGCCCATTTTGAATGGTCTCAAATAGATCTTCATCTATTGAGTCCATGTATGCTTGCATCCTGACTTTCCAGTTTGCAAATTTATCCTTGTTGCACATTGGTGGCTTGCTGCCTCCTCCAATTCTAGATTCTCTTGGTACTTGTGCCATTGGATCTAATAAAGCTTATAAGCTATGAAATAGAACCTGCTCTGATACCAATTGTTAGTTCCTAGTTGGCACAATAGTTATCTAGAAGGGGGCGGGGTTGAATAGATATTTAAAAAATCTTTTCATTTTAAACTTGTTCTTTGATGATGATTAAAACTTAGCGGAAATGATGTTTATTTTAATCTTCTTTACAAAGCAGTGGAGTTATGAGAGTAAGACAGTTATAGCAGTTATGGTAGATATATCAGTTATGGTTATAAATGTAAAAGACATAGTCATTTTAAGTGGTTCAGAGCACTTAAAGCTCCTAGTCCACTCTTCTACTCAACGAGTAGGATATCCACTAAGGATGTCCTTTACAACTTCTAAATCACACAGATTCCTTCTAGACCAACAGTCTAGGAACTTCTTAGTTCACTCTTGAACTCTTCAAGTCCAACAGACTTGGCTCTCTTACAGTTCACTTAGAACTCTTCAAGTTCAGCAGACTTGGTACTCTTCTTTAATTGATTGATAGATGTTGAGTTCTTGATGGTTGCTACTCAGTTGCTATTTAAGCACTTGTTCGAAAGAACTGAGTAGCTGAGCAAGCTTTGCTAATTCTCAGATCGTAGAGTTGAGCTTGAGAGTTGTTCACATTGTTTTTTCAATGCTTTCTTTTTTCTCTCATCTGCTTGATTTGCATATATGTGATCTTTAAAACTATCAGTTGGATCCATCCGTTGAGGCATTAAATGCATTTGACTTTTCTGATTTCTGATGGAGACATTTCTGCACATCTTCTGAACTGCATTCTGGCCCGCTAACACTGCAGACTGCTTTTCACCTAACACCTGAAAAGGTGTTTTCCCCCTTACCAATGGTACTTTCCTTAGCTTCTTCAATACGCTTCTTTGTTGCATACTAAGGATATTTCTTATGTCTTTGGGACTGGTGAGTGCTGCAATGTTTAGAATCCATTCCTCTTTTGTTGGAACCTATCTCCACACAAATTATGAGGCTCGACATTTTCTGACATAAGACAGATGATACTCTTCGATTCAGATCATGGTGACTTGTCGCCTTGGTGTCTGGTCTGATGCTATCAGTCGAGAGCACTACGATTTCTTTGAAGTCCTTGCACATTACGATCTTTGTTTGCTTGAGTTGTAAACTCTACGTTTCCGAGAGCACTCTACGATCGTTGACTTGTAAACTCTACGTTTCCTTCAGCATACTACGATCGTTGAGTTGGCTCGGCAAACGTTGGGACCACTCCGATTTCTTCGAAGACTATCTATTACATCTCAAGATAAACCTAACAGCTTTGATCTTTCTATCTATACATTCTTAAGAAGAATGATACACGTTAAGAGCTTAGATCAACCTAACAAATTTAATCTTATCACTAAGTCCTTGTACATATCTTACTTGATGGACTATACATTAAAACATCAAATCATAATATGCATTCTCCTAACACACCCTTTTGCTTTCATTGTTCTCTTTAGGAAATGAGAACGTAGCTGGGACTAGTCGGGGAACGGAGTAACGGTCCGGATGATAGCATTAGTAGACTTCACTATTCTATGAAATAGTGTGATAATAAATGTATTAAGGACTCCATTTGAGTTGAATATTGTCTAGAAGACAATATTCGTATTAAAACTCTCACTTTATGTTTTGTCGTATTTTACACGACAGTTGTATTATTAAGTTGTATTTGAATTTTGTACCATGTATTTGGTGACTCAAGATGGGTGAAGTATACCTATTTTGGGGGCGTCACACCTAGGCTCACATGATACCACAATTTGTATGAAAGCAATAATCACGTATATATATAAAAGCTGTATATATATATATATATATATATATATATATACAGACATGATCAGCCACCATGAAGCACCTCCATGGGGATCAGAAAATATAAATAAAGCTGTAAAAGCCATCAACCGCCACGAAAGAAAATCTATACGGGACAAAACGTAAAGAAAGCTGTAAAAGCGATCAACCACCACGACGGCGGAAACTCCAAAGGGACTTAAACGTAAAAAGAAAGTCATAAAAACGATCAACCACCACGAGAGAAACTCAAAGTGGGATTTATATATATATATATATATATATATATATATATATATATATATATATATATATATATATATATATATAAGCAAGTAAACGCTCCAGATGTAAAATCTGTGCTCATCGTAATGCGAGTTCAACAACAGTTAATATATATAATATAAATATATATATATATATTAAAGCAGTAAATGCTCCAGACCAAAGTCTAGGCTTATCGAACAAAGTCCGACACACAGTTCATATATATAAGTATGTATATAAAAGCAAATAAACGCTCCAGACCGAAGTCTAGGCTCAATCTAGGCATAACTCGATAATATTAGTCCATTTATATAAATATATATGTATATACAAAATGAAATAAAACCACGAACCGAAGTCTGGGCAAACACACGCAACACGACTCTTAACGTGAAGAAGGGTGTGTGCAAAGATGAAGAGAAAAGCTTTAAAGTGTGTGAGAAGGCTTACAGTGGGCTGCCAAAGAAGAATTCTATATCTTTAAAGTGATGAGCACTCAGCTCCTACCGATACAAAAGTAGCTATATGTGAGCTCATAAGTGTTTAAAATGGGAAAACACTCAATATATTGTAAGTATGGAGTAAATTTGACAGGGCTTCCTCGCCTTTTTTTTTCTTACAAATGGCCACCCAAGCCCTCTATTTATAGAGGGGGAGCCGCAGGTGTACCTGTGGCTAGGCCGCAGGTGTACCTGAGGCTACCCGGGTTGCCCCGGGTTTTGCGGGTGACGTCGTCTCATAGTACGTGCACGCGGGCACTGTAATGTCCACTCGAACTTTTAGAATTGCAATCTGGGCATCCGACTTAGGTATATAAGACCTATTTCGGACCACCGTTGTCGAGAGTTACGCAGTGGCATGGGATTAGAGGTTGTACAAAGTCAGGAAGATGGGACGGTGCCCTTCGGTCTTCAAGCTTCAAATTCCATCCGTTACCCTGCGTAATAGTCACTCGGGATTGGTTTTCCTTGATTCTTGTGGGACATTGTTGTGTAGAAATGTATGTATGAGATGTTGAGACGGCGCTATGTGGCGTCAAGGTGGAAAGATGATGACTTTGCCCCTAACCGGGGTTATCACTGGTTTGGGCTAGTAAAGCAGACGTTACTCAGGGTTATCTCTGAGATTGGACTGCTGCAAGTGTTGAAGGTCCTCAGTGTCATCTCTGAGGTGTGCCTGTCTTCCCGGGGTTAGCTCCGGGTCTTGTATTGAGTGCCTCGGTGTGAGCACCAAGGTTGAAGCTGATGGCATGCATTTGAAACAAGCATTTTCGGGGTTATCTCCGGAACTACATTCCTTGGGGTTATCTCTAAGGTTCGTACATGCTATTCCTAGTGTTGGGACTGAGACTGGATACCTCGGGGTTATCTCCGAGATTAAACGGTCTTCTTCGGTGGAATTTTTGGTGTTGGAACTGCATGCCTCGGGGTTATCTCCGAGGTTGGAACGGTTACTACCGGTGTGTGTTCTGGGGTTGAGACTAAACTTCCGGTAGTATCCAGACTGGATGTGAGCTATCTTCCAGGGTTATCTCTGAAAGAAAAATCTACAATCCTGCAAAGTAAGTGACAGGTGTACAGAAAATTTTGAGTGTCTACAGATGCCTCTCTTTATCATATTCATCCAATGCAATGCATGGGTAGGATAAAGAATCCTAGACACTTGAAATACAGCATGATGCAAATGTATGATGCATGTGTGCGGGGTTGTGGCCCAACATGTTGGGGATGATTGCCAGATCCTCGTAGCTTTTACCAGGGATTGGCAAGGATGACTAGATTGGATGTGTGATCCGAATCTTGTAGGATTTTGACGTTTGGGCTATCACCAAAGTCCTTAATCCTTGATACAGACTTGATTCCGAAGAGGTGCCTCTTATGTGTAAGAGATCTGCTCGATGATGCTGACCTTTCCTGGTTTGTATCGCCATGATATGTTAAGATTTTGTTGGATTTACTGCCAACAACATATGCTGTCAGGGTTGCCTGACCTTCGTTGATGTGTACTTCACCGATGTTTGAATCAACGGATGAAAACCATGTGGGGTAGACTGTCAAGGTTTCTTGACCTTCGCTGATGTGTGAATCAACGGCTGATATGCGTTGTAACCCCCGCCCAAGATCTGATGGGGGAATATGAATATCAAAGTACACAGTCATCGAATAGCTTTCGATGCCTCGATGGGTTTACTTGCCATCGGTTGAAATAACGTCAAGGCTGATTGACCTTCATTAATACATACATCAATGGATTACAATGCGTGGTGACCCCCGCTGGGGAACTTCTTGAGTCTGCGTTGTGACCCCCGCCGGGGATCGTCTAGACCATCGCTGATGTGTGTATCAGCAGCTGTTCATCGGATGACTTCCGATTCTTCGTTAGATTTACTTGCCAACAGTTATAATGATGTCAAGGCTGCTTGACCTTCGTTGATATATGTGTCAACAGATGAACACGTGTTGTAACCCCTGTCGGGGATCTCTCTTGAGACTACGTGATTCCCCCACCAGGGAACACATTATAACCCCTGCTGGGGAACACGTTGTAACCCCCGCCGGGGATCTTGATAAAGAATAGGGTTATGACCCTCAATTGGCGGCATTGGACCCACGTCAGGTATTGCCGAGCGTGACTTGTAACATTTGAGATCATCGGCATAGTGTACCCTATACTTTGGCGAATACCAATGATCGATGTTTAGACCCAAGGTTCCATTTGAGAAGACTAGGATTTGTAAGCAATTTCGCTCAATCGCGTAGCGTTTTTATTCCTGATTTGACCTTTTCAGTTTATGAGAACTCCTTTGCAACTCGAACTGGACCGAGCCAGAGAGGTGGAACCCACCTAGGGGTGCCGCAGGTACACCTGTTTTAGCCGCAGATGGACCTGCGGCCAATCGTGGATATTAATGTCCTGCAGGTTGCTTTCATAAGTCATTTTCAAGTTGTGCTGCGAAGGAAATCCGAGAGCTCTTCTTCAGATCTGCTGTGTTCGGGTGACTTTCTACAAATTCTGTCACCGTACAAGTGTTCTACACTATCCTGGTAACGTATTCATGTATTATTTTCCAATTTTTATCCGTTGGAAAATGACTTATCACATGAAATGCATCTAAACACATAGTAGTGATTATGTATGCTCAAATGACTTGATAAAAAATATTCAACACAGTAAATGTTAGTATTAAACAATGCTGAACATAATGATGTGAACAAAATTGACTTTTGAGACAGTCAAATTGGCACTTTTCTATTTTTTTATCCTATTTGAGGACAAATGAGCAAAAGGTAAAAAGGCAAAGTACTCCTGGTATTGAGGTTAACCTTATAGATTGATGACTTTGATCTTTAATGCATATATTATGTATATGACTCTGGGCAGGTGTGCTACTAAATGGCCACCTAGTCATGTCTATGTGCATGTGGATAGTCCGATTTACAAAGGGGACTATGGCAAAATTTTCCAAAATGTAGGCATTTAATTAGTCATGCATTTTTAACTCTACTGTAGATGTTTGTTAAAGTAATGCATGCATGCATGTAGTCATAAAATGCATTTTGAAAAGCTCCAAGTTAGAAAATACCACACCCTTTCTGAGGTGATTTGGAGACTTGTTGTCCAGATATTATGGATCCGGATCAGCCGAGTAGTTCCCGTAGGACCACTTCTGGTGTGCGGAGGAGGGCTTCTAAAGTGCCTCGACCCCCGCTCTGTTAGACAACCTCGTCGGTTGGTGGAGGCGATGATACGTCCAGTCCGGGTTGATGTGCCGGACATTGAGGACGAGGAGGAGGATGTTCCGATTGCGGACCCCGCTCCTGCTTTGCATGTTCCCCATAGGGACCTCCCTAGTATCCAGGTGGCAAACCCAGAGCTTCTGGGCGATTTGAGCAGACATCCCCCGATGTATTTGTACGCCAACGAGGTATGACGTTAGATCTTGATCTTCCTACTTTCCTATTCATGAGGAGTAAAGGATTCTGATGTTGATCTGCACTTTATGTAGGTTCCCCAGCTTTACACAGCCTCGAGGGAACTGGTTTAGCATACACTCCATGTACCAGGATCTTCATCCTAACTACTGAGCGATTGTGCATGACTGGGGATTTGGAGCATTCTTTTCCATCCTTCCCCGCCGTTGTCCTTGGGGTTATCTCAGGGCATTGTCTGAGCGATGGTTTCATCAGACTCTGTCACTCCATTTGCTGGACTGTGAGGTGACGATGACGCCGATGGATTGGAATTTTATCACAGGTATGGAGTTTGGAGGGGCACCAGCGCCTTGTATGGCGGATATTATCCCTACTACCGTCAGATCCTTGCTAGGAGTTCCGACGGAGGCGCTCAAAGGCAGGACTGTCCGTGCAGGTCCTTTGTGCGTGGATGCTATGAGTGGGCTTTTGAGTGAGCCCATGCCAGATGATATCAGAGTCAGGGATCTCATTCTTCGGCCACTGTTCCTGATGATCATTAGAGGCTGCTTCATAGCAGATAACTCTTCTACGGTGTCGTTCGCTTTAGTCAGCGCCACACGTCATGTGGACCGTATTGGAGAGTATGATTTGGGTTCCTATACCTTTGCCTATTTCCTCAGGGGCATGTATATGTGTTCGCAGGGTTTAACTGAGGCTTGGTTAGGATTTTACCCATTTTTGTTGGTGAGTATTTCTCTTGTCGTTTCCCATGTATATGTTAAGAGTGTTTACTGACCGCAGATGTTTGCCTTTGTGTTGTCAGTTTTGGGCCTATGAGAGGCTTCCATGTTTGCGCCCTGTGAGCGTGTTAGGTTTAGATACCTATCCATGAGGACGACGATGGCATCATTCCATATTGGTGGAGGTCCTTGTAGCTGAGAGTTTCACTCATTGCCGCCTACAGCTGGAGCTGTTGACCGTTGATATTATTAAATGGATTCCCTATTTTGGGGAGCACTTGGCCATTGGTTTTGAGGATGGGTACCCGACTGGCGTCGATTATATGATCTCCACCCGAAGAGTTCCTTTCTTTAAAGATGAAGGATGGGAGCTCTATTTAGGAGAGCGTGCTATTAGGAGCACCACAAGGGAGATCCGTATGCCGATCTTGCCTCATGTCAGGCGTCATTGGCCTGTATCACAGTCACCCGTCACTGACATCCCATTGTTGGGGGTTAACGGTTTTGCATTATCAGAGGGCCCCTATAGTAAGGAGATATTCCAGCGTTGGTGGTTCCCTCGCACTATTGGAGCCCAGAACCGCACCACTTAGTTCATGGGGGATATGGTTCCAAGATCCGTGATGATAACGAATTGGCTAGCCTGTGTCCGAGATCCGACTCATGTGACACGGATTGACAGTTTGACCCAGCGACTGGACTGGGCACATTTCTTTATTCGGCATTTGGGCAGAGATCCGGCAGAGGCAGATTCATTTGATCCTTCTAGCTCAGGCACTGGCCCCTCAGATGACCCATTTGGCTTTGGCGGCGCAGATCATCCTCTGTATAGGCCTGACATCCATGTTGATAGAGATCCAGTGACTTAGAAGGAGTTACATTAGGTGGACAGGATTGATGATGTAGATATTGACACCATTGTCTTCTTCTGATGTGTATTCTCATTATCTTCTAGCAGATGATTGATCCCGTGTGTATGCTTGTTAGGATCAACATGAGGTAGCTGCTTTCTCTGTTAGCCATCCGGGGTGTTCGCTAGAGTATGATACGTGGATGGAGACAAAGATTTCATCGGCTGTGGCAGTATCCACAATACCAAATAGTGATTCGGACGATGGAGAGCCCGTGGAGGACATTGATTCCCACCTCGAGGAGGAGCCACTACTGTGTTTCCAGCATCTCCTTTAGATTCTCCCAAAGATTAAAGATCATTGTTGTGATCCAAAGACTCAAAGACAATACTTTGAAAGCAAGTAGTCTTCATCCGATGACCTTCGAGAGAGACCAAAGCTAGAGCCTTGATGTCGATCGCCTTGATGGGGAGAGACGCAACTCTATTAGAGAGAGATGATACATTAGCTTGCGTAAACGCATTTGTTATCGAAAGGTGATGAGGCTAGATCGACCATAGATGCGATGGTGATTGAGCGGGATAGTGCCATATCTTCCCGGGATGTAGCCGTACTGCAGTGAGGTCCCTTACCACTGGCATGATTGCAGAGATGAACACTTACATTGATGAGCATATGGTCACCATGCATATGGCTGCAGATTTGTTAGGTCGTGTGGATACCCTCGTACAGGAGACCACAACTTCGCCCCCTTCTTCTGAGAGGGATGCAATGTTAGGCTTGTTAGCTCGCATATATCCTGACTTGTAGATGGGCTTGTATTTTCCTGCACAGACTAGCATAGCCATTTTGTCCTGTACAGTTTATATTGTGTATATCAAACAACATTATATATAGCAGGGAAATATATTTTTTTTCACTTCCCTTGTAGATATGCTCTGATACTTGCTTGATATTTTGCCTGCTTCTTCAGGACTTGTGATCTTGATGTATTCTGAATTCTTCCTCGATGGATGGACATTGAGTTGTATCTGGATAGTTCAAAATGGATCATTAATCTGTGTGTATCCTTACCACCTTTGGTGTCTTAGGACTGGTTTCTGTATGGAGATTTGGAGAGGAGTGTGGCTTCCTCTCTGAGATTGACCGCACCACAGATGGTCGCCAGTACTTCTATTTATGAGAAGCCTAGTTAATTCCATCTCTTATGGATTGGTCCTGCTCTTTGAGGCACAACCGCAGCTTAGATGGTCGCCGAATCTCCTATTTAGGAGAAGTTTAGGTAATTTTATCCCTTTGGTCTGAAGCCGAATGAAATGTGGTGGATTGAAGGATGATCCCGGTACCAGTTGTTAATTATTTCTGTTTTGGTAAGGGGTGATACCGAATCATAAATGGCTTCCTACGTACTCCTATTGAAGAGGAAATCAGGTCTACGTAGTTCGAACATGGTGTAAGAGGTTCAACGCTGTATATGGCAGGAATGGTGTAGGAATTTTTGTTGTTGTTTTTGTTTTTGTAAGGAGAAGGGGGTAAAAATGTTTTTATTTTTTTTGTTTTATTGCGACCGGGCCATGTAAAATGGTTGCCTACGTACTCCTATTGAAGAAGAGATCAGGTCAGCGTAGTTCACCCCTCAGGGCAAGTTAAAAAGTGTGATCCCATGTGCAGGTCAGACTGCGGGGAAGAGAAAGTTTGATCCTAGGTTAATGATAAATTGCAGGCATAAAAAGTTTGATCCCATATTTGGGGGGGACAAACTATAAACGCAAAAGGTTCAATTCCTAGTGGGATGATCGAAGTCGTAGGAACGCAGTTAAGCCAGGCTGCTGGCTTGAAAAGTATGTCTCCCTGAGGCGTAAAGTGTGGAAAAGAGTTGTATCTGGTAAAGGGTTAAAGAACCAGAATGACGAGTGATCTGATGATCCAACACCAGGATGTTTGCTTGATGGTAACTTCAGACATAGTACCATTTCACGGTGTTCGAGTTGATGAGTTATGGAAATTCATCGCTGTCCATTTCTTGCAATCTAAGAGCACCTCCTATCAATACCTCCTTGACAACAAATGGACCTTCCCAGTTAGGAGCGAATTTTCCCTTAGATTGATCTTAGTTGTCAATGATCTTCTTCAAAACCAAGTCATGTTGTTTAAACTGCCGTAGCCGAACTTTTCTGTTGTAGGATCTGGCAATCCTTTGTTGATATAACTGACCATGGAAGATAGTCGCGGTTCTCCTTTCGTCTATTAGAGACAATTGGTGAAACCTGTCTTGTACCCATTGATCTTCATCCAGCCGAGTGTCTATCAATACTCTGAGGGATTCCATTTCAACTTCTATGGGGAGCACTACTTCCATCCCATAGGTTAATGCGTAGGGGGTTGCCCCAGTGTAAGTGTGCATTGAGGTTCTGTAGGCTAACAAAGTATGAGGCAATAAGTCAGGCCATCCTTTGTGATTGACATACATCTTTTGCATGATCTTCTTAATGTTTTTGTTAGCCGCTTCAACAACACCATTCATCTTCGGACGATAGATGACAGAGTTAAGATGTTTGATGTAGAATTTACTGCATAACTCCTCCATCATCTTGTTGTTGAGGTTCTTAGCATTGTCTGATACAATCACCTCGGGTTGTCCACATCGACAAATGACATTATTTTTGATGAAAGCAATGATGACCTCTTTGGTAACCCTGGGGAAGGAAGCTGCTTCTACCCACTTGGTGAAGTAGTCGATCATGGTGAAGATAAATCAATGTCCATTACTGGCTTTAGGCTCAATAGACCCGATAATGTCCATTCCCTACATTAAGAAGGGACAAGGCAAACTCATATTGTGGAGTTCCTATGGAGGGGCGTGGATAGCATTCCCATGAATTTGGCACTGATAACATCTTCTGACGTGGTCATTGCAGTTAGCTTTGAGAGAGAGCCAGTAATGTCCTGTCCTGAGGATCTTCTTAATAAGAAAGGGGCCACTCATGTGTGGGCCACAGACTCCACCATGGATCTCATCCATAAGACTTTGAGCTTGGTCTTTGTCTAAACATCTGAGGAGACCTTGTTCTGTATCTCTCTTATAGAGTGCATCTCCGCTTAGGTAAAATTTCATAGCAAGTCGATGGATCCACCTTTTCTCAGTCGGGCTCGCCTCAGCGGGTGTAGATCCATCTCGTAGGTACTCCTTGATATGTTGATACCAAGGATGCTGGATGGGAGGTAGATCATCCGATACTTCTCCAACGTAGTTCTCATAGGCTGGTGCCTTGTTCAGGGCAATTGTGACGCTTGGCAAGTGTCCCTTGTCAGGTATGTGAATCAAGGAGGCTAGAGTTGCTAATGCATCTGCAAAGTCATTCCTATTACAAGGAATGTGTAGAAAGGAGATTTCTTCGAACTCCAAAACCATCTATAAAACTTGCCGATGGTAAGGTAACAAATGTAGCTCTTTGGTTTGATAGATTCCCGTGGATTATCTGACCACTAACTCCAAATCTCCAAAGATAGTTAACTGCCTGATGCCCATTGAACGGGAAAGTTTTAGCCCCATGAGACAGCCTTCATACTCAGCTGTGTTATTGGTGCTGACAAACAGCAATTTGACGGCGATATGATACTGCTCCCCCGTACCAGATACTAGAACTGCTCCAGCTCCAGAACCTTCCATATTAACAGCCCCATCAAAATACATCTTCCGCGTTTGGCGTGTATCGTACTGATGGTGTTGCTGAACTGTCATTACCCCTTCATTGGGGAAATATGTCTCCAAGGGTTTGAAGTCCCCTGAAGGTGAGGCAGCCAGTTGATCCACAATTCCTTGACCGTTGATGGACTTTTGAGTCACGTAGACGATGTCAAATTGTTGTAGGATCAACTGCCATTTGGACAGCCAACAATTTAACATGGGTTTATTGAACACGTACTTGAGAGGATCCACGCGGGATATGAGATGGGTTGTGTGACCATGGAGGTAATGTTGTAACCTCATGGAAGCCCACGCTAAAGCACAACAAGTCTTCTCAATTAGAGTGTACTTGTGTTCACTACTGCTGAATCTTTTGCTGAGGTAATAGATAGCTTGTTTTTTGCCTCTATCGTCTTTCTATCCCAGCATGAAGCCCATGACATTGTCACTTATGGACAGGTACATGAATAGGGGAACATCATCCCTGGGTGGTACCAAAATGGGAGCTTTGACTAGCTTCTCTTTGAACGTAAGGAAGGCCTTCTGGCAATCATCATTCCAGTTCATGGAGGAGTTCTTCCTTAACAGCTTGAAGATTGGCTCACAGGTTATGGTGAGTTGAGAAATGAACCTATTAATGAAGTTGATTCTTCCCAAAAATCCCCGTATTTCCTTCTCTGTCTGAGGAATGGGCATTTCCGTAATGGCCTGGATTTTGGTGGGATCCATCTCAATCCCTTTGTGGCTGACTAGAAATCCTATTAACTTGCTTGATTTAACGCCAAAGGCACACTAGGCTGGATTCAACTTCAAGTTATACTTATGCAACCTGTTGAATAACTTCCTGAGATGGTCTAAGTGGTCTTTCTCCTTCTGGGATTTGACAATGATGTCATCCACGTAGATCTCAATCTCTTTGTGCATTAAATCATGGAAAAGAGCCATCATGGCTCGCTGATAGGTGGCTCCGGCATTGATGAGGCCGAATGACAACCGTCTATAGCAAAAGGTTCCCCAAGGTGTGATGAAAGCAGTTTTTTCACGATCTTCCTCAGCAACCATAATCCGATGGTACCCCGCAAAGCAATCAACAAAGGAGTACATGCAGTATTGAGCAGTATTGTCAATGAGAATGTGGATAAATGGCACGGGAAAGCTATCTTTAAGGCAAGCTTTGTTCAAGTCCCGATAATCACGCAAACTCACACCTTTCCTCCAGGTTTAGGCACAGGAATGATGTTGGATATCCACTCAGGATATGTGGACACCATGACGATGCCAGCTTGAAACTGTTTCATAATTTCTTATTTCACCTTTAAACTCCACTCAGGTTTCAATTGCCTGAGCTTCTGCTTGACTGGCTTGAATCCCTCTTTAATGGGAAGGTGATGAAGGACAATGTCAGTGGAAAAACCCACCATGTCTTCATGAGACCATGCAAACACATCCTGGAATTGTGTTAGTAGCGTAACCATGTCATTCTGCTGGTTTAGGGTAAGGTCTGAACCAATCTGGATTAACTTAGGGCTTTTTAAGGTTCCGAGATTGAATGAAGTGGTTTGATCAAGGTTGGGTTTAGATTTGTCTTTGCCCATTCTTAAATTTCTGGGGGCACCTCAGTGTCCTCGTGTATTTCCATCAAGGCTGAATTCATCCCTACATCAAAGTTACAATCTTTGTGGAGAAGAGGCATCATATCAGTAAGTACATGTACATCTAAATTCAGGGTCTTGAAACAAAATATGCTTTCACTTACTATATATGAAATGGTTTGATCATACAAAGTATTAGCACGCGTCTTGCAAAAGCTACCGCTAATACTTGCATGTAAAAAAGTGATTATGATATCTACAGGGCAGAAAGAGTTCCTGCCCATTTTACCCTTGTCGACCAATGCAAGGAGTGCTGCTCCAATCGGTAAGGGCAAAGTTCGGGTGGACTGCAGTGATGGAGGGGCTGTCATCGTCCTCCTTATCTCGAATAATGGCCATTACGTCTGGGAAATCATCGTCTGGGGTGTATTTGTTTGTATGTTCATCATGAACAATGATGCGTATGCCTGATATCATTCTGACGATGTCTTGCTTAATTCTTTGTTTCTCTTCTTCCACGGCGGGATCTGGAACAAAGACTTCTTTCGCCTTCACCGGTACCGGCTTGGGAAATAATATAGCCATTATGTTGGCTGGCACCTTTACTGGAGGTTGTGTGGAATCAGAATTCGAAGATGAAGATAAACGCCATGCGGCTGAAACTTAAGGAATCTGCTGATGCTTATGAGGATTCTTATGACTAGAACTTGCAGAATAGCCTAGTCCAGCTGTTCCAGTTTGATTGGATACTTGAATGGGATGCTTGATACCCTGGTGATTTTTACCCAGCCCTTATCCCGGCTGATGACCCAATGATATCATTTCTTGAGTAGCCGTCATTACTTCGGCAAAAATCTTGGGTATGGGAAATGGCGTTCCAATAGCATGGTACTGAGTATTGCTTACTTCCAAGGCATGAAAATTGATTGGTTCAACATCTGAATAGACGTTAATGTATGGTATGTCATCATGTAGAGGACATTCTGGTTTAGCATTGACCGTGACTAGGCTATGGTTGATAATATATTTCTGTTGTTGATGAAGGGTGGAGGGGACTGCCCCAGCCATATGAATCCACGGTCTTCCCAAGAGCAGGTTGTATCCTGAATCTATCTTGAGTACGTGAAAAGACACGCAGAATGTATGGGGACCAATTTCGATTGGCAGCTCAATTACTCCGACCGAATTCCAGCGGGCTCCATCAAAAGCTTTGATAACCATTTGGCTGCTCCGAATTCGGTTGAGATTGACATTCATCTTCAACAATGTAGCGTATGGACAGATATTTAGAGATGAACCTCCATCTATCAAGACTCCAGCTAACATGTATCCGGAGGACAAAACTACAATGTGCAACGGCTTGCAATGACCAGTCCTTTCAGGCGGTATTTCGTCATCAGTGAAGGATATCACATTGTTGTTAAACATGTGATCAACCAAATGTTGAAATTTTTCCACATCCACTGATTTTGGTAGATAGGCTTCTTCTAAAACCTTCAGCAAGATCGTCTAGTGATCCTCGGAAGTTAAGACCAAGTCCATAATTGATGTAAGACCCCAACTTTTATGAATAAAGAATAGTTTTCTCGAAATATATTTTTGAATATTATGGTGTGGATTTGATATAATGTTATAGTTGTGGGTAATATTTACCAATTTTACAAAGTAAGCAAATGGTTATATAATATTCGATTGGTCGGGGAATACTCATTTTAACAGGAAATATTCGTACGATGGCACAATAATTGGTGGACCCCACAACGGAAGTATTGTCGTAGTTAGAAAACGACAGAGTTATCTTTTTATAAAAATAACGGCGAAAGTGTTACCGTTAAAACTATTGAACTACCCGGTAGTAAAAGTACAGTAATACGCGTGGTTTCATAGTAGCACACGGTATTGATTATTGATGCTTACGTGTGAAGTCACTCAGTTATACTCAAATATTGCTACAGTAATTGCTTCATCATATCTCTCATATTATTATTGATTCAATTATTATCATAGTATCATCTGCATAATATTTATTATTATTAAATCAATAATTGAGACGACAAAGTTATTCATATTATTATTTGCAATATTGACAATGTCTAGAAGTTCTGTCAAGGAGAGGTTTGGTCACCTAATTGCACGCCAATAAGGAGAAATCCTTATCGGAAAGCCCCCTCTTTCCTGGGAACGACTTGGTTGTTAAATATTGTGAGTTATAATATTAATGATGAATAAGTTCGTGTTGATTAAAGATGAAATTGATAGTTCCATTGTGTTGGGATTATTAGTGTTAGTGGAAATCGACATTTATTTCGATAATAATTGATGTCTGGAGGTTATATTGACCAATCAGATAATTAATCGGATAAATGAGCAATTAATTGCTATTATTTCACATGCTTATAACTATTTATTAACATGTGTGTACTATTGATTCACATTCATGTACTATTAGGGGAGGTGGTGCAAGATTGATAATACTTGCATGACTAAATTAAAAATGGAGGTATAGATGAAGGTATTATACTGTAATTAATTTTTTCACATGATTATACTATTAAGTCATATGAATGAACTATTGATTTACATTATTTACTATTAGGGGAGGTGGTGCAAGTTTGATAATATTTGCAGGACTAAATTAAAAATGAAAAAAAGAGGAAGGTATTATACTGTAATATTTCGAGCCCCAAAATGTACAATTATCGAAACTATATTTTCTTATAAATAGAAGCTCATTCTTCCTTCATTTCTCACCAATTCACAAAAGATTTAGAGAAATTATTATAGAGAGAAATTATAGAGAGAAAGAAGAAGAGAAGTATACTACCTCACTATTCTAATATCTAGTTTTTCTAAGGTAAGGGGTATTATTCTTTCGTATTCATCTTTCACTACTCGTAAGGGTTGTTATTCCATTCTTTATTATTATGTTGGAATAACCTGTCTATGCGAAATACCGCATACATGGTGAAATTCTTCTATTATTCCATTCTTTATTATTCTGTTGGAATAACCTGTCTGTGCGGTCTATCGCATGCCTGGTGAATTATGTTGTTATTCCATTCTTTATTATTACGTTGGAATATCCCGTCATGCATGCGGATTACACATGATATGGTTCCATTCTTTATTATTCATTGGAATATCACATGCATGCGGGTTACACATGACCAAGTTCCATTCTTTATTATTTCGTTGGAATAACTCATACATCACGGATTACATACGCCTTGTGAATTCTTCTGTTATTCCATTCTTTATTATTCTGTTAGAATAACTTGTCTAACCGCATGCATGTTGAATGATCCTTCGTATTCATTCCTTATTAAATCGTGGAAATGATCTGTCTGCGTGGATTACCGCATGGCGGACAAAAATCCATTTGCGATTTCATATATTTTATTATACTCAGTTGGTTAAAGTTTTGGCTTCTATACTCCACGAAATTAGTTGAATATCCTTGATATTTGCGCTTCATCTAGTATCTTTTCATGGAAATATTCTTATGAGCATTCTTGAATTTTACTCCACAAAATAGTATCATGTTGACAATTTGGATGTTATTGATTTCTGGATAAATTAAATTATAAATCTTTACAAATTTATTCTTGAACTTGTTTTATTGAATTCTTATATCATTGTCATCATCCTCATGTTTATAATATGTTGAAAGTCATATGTGGCCTGTAATGCATAGATGGACTTGGTATGATTATGACCAGGGATTATTCGGTATAATCATGACCGTAATGTTACAAATGATGTGGTAAAAGTCCTCATTGGCCGTAGTGCATTGATGGACAGTTGTTGGCATGATGGTGATCATTGATGAATACACGAATCTCCTTGGCCCATAGTGCATGGATAATTTATGGTCGTGATACTAATGAATATCCTTGGCCGTAGTGCAGGGATGATGTGATTTATTTATTAAGCTGAGTCTCAGCGATAAAAGTGATGAAAAACCATTTAAATCATAGAAGATAATAGATTTTATGCTCTACTTGACTCTTCTAATGGATTGTTTGTTCTGCTGTAGCTAAACTTGTTGTCTATTATATTCTATCAGTTTAACATTGTTGAAGGCTAATGATAATTTATTCTTCATTATCTTAGTCATAATATTTCTTATTGGGCTAGTTGAGCTCACCCTATCTTTCATTGTTCTCTCCAAGAAATGAGAACGTAGCCTGGACTAGTCGGGGAATAGAGTGACGGTCCAGATGATAACATTAGTAGTCCTCATTATTCTGTTAAATAGTGTGACAATAAATGTAATGAGGACTCCATTGAGTGTGGATATGGTCTAGATGACAATATTCTTATTAAAACTCTTAGATTTTGTTTTGTCGTATCTTACACGACTATTGTATAATTAAGTTTGTATTTGATTTATGTACCATGTATTTGGCGACTCAAGATGGGTGATGTATACCTATTCTGGGGGCGTCACAATTGAAATTTGGTGTGGAGCTTCTTTTAAGCTTAAAACCACCTTGGCTTCGTTATGACCCATAGTGCAGAGGAATTTTTCAATCTTCTCCATGGTTATTTTCCCCTTTGATTTGATGGTAGACTTTATCACCCGTTGGGTAAGATATAGTGGATTTTCCTTCAACACTGCAGCAGTTGTATGCGAGGTGGATCCTTCACCTTCTCCATAATTCCATGAAACTTTGTGTAAGCTGACAATAGGGTATTGTGCTCTGCATGGTAAGTTGATTTGCTCTGGAGCGGCCACTTTCAAAGGATTGTTGCTTCCTCTGAGTTGAATTGCTTGTATGGTGAGTGATTTGATAGTCCCATCAGTTTCCGTGGATATGACTGCTACTAATCCCTTCCACTTAGTAGGGCAGGTATTCTCACTCTCACATAGCACAGTATCATTGTCTGCTAGTTGCAGGACACCACTGTCAATTAGATTTTTGATAAGGTGGCGGAGTGCCCAACGTTCTTCTGTGCTGTGACCGTGAGAATGGGAGTGATGTTGACATACTCCATCAGAATTGAACCTTCTGGAACGGGGATTAATTAGAGGAAGAAGGGAAGTGATTCTTCCTTCATTGATTAGCATCTGCAGGATTTCCTCCATAGGTTAGCCCAGGTATGTAAATTCCCTTCTATTGGCAAAATCCCGACAGGCTTTGGCATTCACTCTCTTTGTCACTTTGTCCTCTAGCATTTCATTTTCTGAAGGTGATGAGGGAATATTCATGACAAGAGGGATGAGACTAGCATGCTCCTGGCTGACTAACTGGCGTGTTACTTGATGCTGATAAGTCACCAGTTCTACCAATTGTTCAATTTGCTTGCATAGAACTTTCATTTTACGTTCCATTGCAAACTGGAATTTGGCATAATCCCATTTGTCAACACCGTCCTTGGCGGTCTGAGATGAATTGCTATTGAAATCGGAACTATGTCCATTGCTCCAATTAATCATGTTGACATCTTCTTCTTTGTGTTGAGGAAGATGATTGTCTTGTACGTAAGGTTGATCTGGTTTGGTGACCACGATCTCACCATTGTCTGTCATATCTTGGATCTTATGTTTCAAGGCCCAACAATCCCGAGTATCATGTCCGGGTGCCCCGACATGATAAGCACATTTCCGAGCAGCATTGAAACCCCTTCCATTAGGGCAGGCTGGTGGAAGTAGATGCGTGATTTTCTTCTTTGTTGTCAGAAGAGTAAGAATATTCTCGAGTGAGTCCCCTAAGGGTGTGAACACTCGAGGGCGTTTGACTTCTCCACCTTTTGGCATTGGAGGGTTTGAAGACTCTACTTGAAAGGGAGTGTAATTTCTCCTCTGGATAGGCATGTTCTGATTGCCTTTTTGACTCTGTAGTATCAGGAAAACATCTTCCTCTTTCTTTTTATGGACCCTCCGGGGGTTGTTTCCATAATTTCCGGATTGGATGTGCTTAGCAACAGCTTTAAGGGTAGCTAGGTCTTGAATTTTTTCGGACTTCAATCCCATCTCAGCCATCTCCCCATGTTTGACCATTTCAGAAAATGGTTTACCGATGCCGGCTAAGACTCTTTCATAGAAAGGAGCTTCTTGTATGTCTATGAAAGTCATGACCATTTCTTATTCTGTCATGACAGGAATAACTTGGGCAGCCAGGCGCCTCCACCTTTGAGCATACTCTCTAAAAGACTCGTTAGACTGTTTCTTGACCTTGGTAATCTGATACCGGTCAAGAGCCATCTGAGACTGGAAGCTATATTGTGTGAGGAAGGTGTGTACTAGCTCTTCCCAGGCTTCTCCAGTCAGACTCTTCTGGAATAGCTGCATTCTGAGCTTCTCATCCTCTGCATAAGATTCGAGTTCTCCAATAAACACCTTTAAATGTGTGTAAGGATCTCCTAACCCGTCATATTTTTCGAAGTCAGGAGTCTTAAACTTTTCTGGATAATGAACACCAGGGAATATGCATAGGTCAGCATGTGAAACACTCCCGCGTGTTCCAATTCCTTTGATGGCACGAAGGGTTTCTTCCATTTGAAGGACTTTCTTTCTGATGTCACCGGTGTCTGGATCTCCTGTGAGATGGGTGGCATCATGAATTTTGTTGGTCGTATCAAACTGCAGTTCATGTATTGTAATGGCTTAAGTTCCCCCTTGTGTAGAGGATTCAGAATGTATGGGTATCTTTGGACCCTGAGTAGACTGGTGTAGTTCTTTAAGCAGAATAGCTAAATCTGTAATTTATTTGCTTAATCCGTTGAATTCTTTGCGAGAAAATGGATTAAGGTCAGTTTGGTCGGATGACGACATAATTGACTGTAGGTTCACAGCCTTTTTGGATTTTGACTGGGTAGTAGGTCCGATTGTTTCCCTACGAAAGACTTGCATAGTTTAGTCTTTAGGGAATGTGTAAAAATAACATGCTATGTGATGTGTCCGTTTTAGGAATTTTATCCTGCAAAACGGATGTTAGCTGTTTGTAATACATGATAGCATGTTAAATTAAATATGTATGTGTACACATTTCTTCATATTTCTCATTACATGGAGATGAATATGGAATGAAATTACAAGTAATTGATTTTACAAATAATTTAAAATGAGAAAGCAGGAAGAGACTTTCCTCCGTGTTGGGTTTATCAGAGGCTGGCCTATCTTAGGTTACTCTCGCGGCTTTTTGGCATGAAGGTTCCCAAATCATCGCAATTTACTCAACAAGAAATTAATCTGGTCTTTCAAGCTGGAGCGAATTTGGGTGATGCCTTTCACGAGCCTCATGGGAATTAGTCTTCCTACGAGTCCAGTAATCAAACACCGACAGGATAGCCTCCTGGTGGAGGGACCACACAACATACATTCACATACATCGCCTCTCACCATATGGAAATGATGACATGTGCGAAGCACTAATATCACAAGCAGATATGGTGCGAAGCACTAAGTGCAATAAGTAAATGCATTCGTACACATTCATCATAAATGTAAATGCAACATCCACACACAAGCAGATAATAGTTTTGAAAAAAAATTGAAATAGCGGCTTAAGTCCTCTTACTGGAGTCCCCAGCAGAGTCGCCACCTGTCGACGTCGGGATTTTTATTTGTCCCTTTCCGTTACTAATTCTCTGGTGTTCTCATGTTAGGTGAGTTTTGTTTGAAAAAACAAGTGAAAAAGGTCTGACATGTATAATGTCAACGATGGACTATTAAGAGTCGCCAGTTGGTTTTTTAAATGGTTGTACCAACACAACCGAGAAAATGTTTGTACATTGACCCAGTGATGTGACACTGCTAAACGGGTCGGTGAAACCGAGATTCATTAAGGTCCACGGACTTGATTATGCGGGGGGAAGGTGTTGGGCACCCCCCAACATCCGTGTTACCACGATGACCGCCATTTTTCAAGAAACTGTTATCTAAATGTGTGTGTGGGGGGGTCAATGTGTTATTTATTTGGAAGTGGTGCGAGGCCTCGTTCGCACCTATATACACAGGGTTTGAATTTATGTAAAAATTCAATTTTTGCAAGATATGGCAGTGATGTTTTATAAAAGAGTTTTTTCAAACTCTTGTGCTCAATAGTAATTGATACCTTTTACACTTCCATTTTATTAAGTGTTCGGCTTGATTGCTTTTATTTCGAGATGCGAAACATCTATAAGAAAATAATGTACAAAATAATGTCGAACTCCTCGTGGGTATGAAAACCATCTGAGGAAATTCAGACATCGCAGATAAATTTACAAGCTTCTTACAGCTGAAAATGTTCATCATGGGAACCGAATCTAGATCCAATAGGCTGAATCTGTGATCACATGATTCCTAGGCTAACATGATACCGCAATTTGTATGAAAGCAGTATGCAAGTATATATATAAAAGCTGTAAATATATATATATATATATATATATATACATACATGATCAGCCACCACGAAACACCTCCATGGGGGATCAGAAAATGTAAATAAAGCTGTAAAAGCCATCAACCGCCACGGAGGAAACTCCAGGAGGGACGAAATGTAAATAAAGTTGTAAAAGCGATCAACCACCACGGAGGAAACTCCAGGCGGGACGAAATGTAAAGAAACCTGTAAAAGCGATCAACCACAACGAAGGAAACTCAAAGTGATTTAAAGCGTAAAGAAACTTTGTAAAAGCGATCAACCACCACGTAAGTAAACTCGAGGTGGGACGAAATATATATATATATATATATATATATATATATATATATATATATATATATATATATATATATATATATATAAAAGCGATAAATGCACCGGATGTAAAATCCAGGCTCATCGAACAGAGTTCGACAACAGTTAATATATATAATATAAATATATATATATTAAAGCAGTAAACGCTCCAGACCGAAGTCTAGGCTCATCGAACAAAGTCTGACACACAGTTCATATATATATAAGTATATATATACAAAAGCAAATAAATGCTCCAGACCGAAGTCTAGGCTCAATCGAGGCATAACTCGATAATGTTAGTCCATATATATAAATATATATGTATATACAAACTGAAATAAAACCACGGACCGAAGTCCAGGCAAACACACGCAACACGACTCTCAACCTGAAGAAGGGTGTGTGCAAAGATGAGGCGAAAAACTTTAAAGTGTGTGAGAAGGCTTATAGTGGGTTGCCAAAGAAGACTTCTATATCTTTAAAGTGATAAACACTCGGCTCCTGCCAGTACAAAAGTAGCTATATGTGAGCTCACAAGTGTTTAAAATGGGAAAGCACTCAGTATATTGTAAGTACGGAGCAAATTTGATAGGGCTTCCTTGCCTTTTTTTTCTTACAAATGGCCACCCCAAGCCCTCTATTTATAGAGGGGGGAGCCACAGGTGTACCTGCGACTAGGCCATAGGTGTACCTGAGGCTACCCGGGTTGCCCCAGATTTTGCGGGTCATGTCGTCTCGTAGTACGTGCACGCGGGCACTATAATGTCCGCTCAAACTTTCAGAATTGCAATCAAGGCATCCGACTAAGGTATGTAAGACCTATTTTGGACCACCGTTGTCGAGAGTTACGTAGTGGCATGAGATTAGAGGTTGTACGAAGTCAGGAAGATGGGACGGTGCCCTCCGGTCTTCAAGCTTCAAATTCCATCCGTTACCCTGTGTAATAGTCACTCGAGATTAGTTTTCATTGATTCTTGTGGGAAATTGTTGTGTAGAAATGTATGTATGAGATGTTGAGACGGCGCTATGTGGCGTCAAGGTGGCAAGATGACGACTTTGCCACTCACCAGGGTTATCACCGGTTTGGGCTGGTAAAGCAGACGTTGCTCAGGGTTATCTCTGAGATTGGACTGCTGCAAGTGTTGAAAGTCCTCAGTGTCATCTCTGAGGTGTTCCTGTCTTCCTGGGGTTAGCTCCGGGTCTTGTATTGAGTGCCTCAATGTGAGCGCCGAGGTTGAAGCTGATGGCATGCATTTGAAACAAGCATTTCTAGGGTTATCTCCGGAACTGCATTCCTTGGGGCTATCTCTAAGGTTGGTACATGCTACTCCTAGTGTTGGGACTGAGACTGGATACCTCAGGGTTATCTCCGAGATTAATCGGTCTTCTCCGGTGGAATTTTCAGTGTTGGAACTGCATGCCTCGGGGTTATCTCTGAGGTTGGAATGGTTACTCCCGGTGTGTGTTCCGGGGTTGAGACTGAACTTCCGGTAGTATCCAGACTGGATGTGAGCTATCTTCAAGGGTTATCTCTGAAAGAAAAATCTGCAATCCTGCAAAGTCAGTGACAGGTGTATAGAAAATTTCGAGTGTCTACAGATGCCCCTCTTTATCATATTCATTCAATGCAATGCATGGGTAGGATAAAGAATCCTAGACACTTGAAATACAACATGATGCAAATGTATAATGCATGTGTGCGGGGTTGTGGCCCAACATGCTGGGGATAATCGCCGGATCCTCGTAGATTTTACCAAGGATTGGCAATGATGACCAGATTGGATGTGTGATCTAAATCTTGTAGGATGTTGACGTTGGGGCTATCACCAAAGTCCTTAATCCTTGATACATACTTGATTCCGAAGAGGTGCCTCGTATGTGTAAGAGATCTGTGGGGATAATGCCCTGTCTATTTGAGGATGTGTATAACATATTCCATCATCGATCCTCCTCGATGATGCTGACCTTTCATGGTTTGTATCGCCAGGATATGTCAAGATTCTGTTGGATTTACTGCCAAGAGCATATGTTGTTAGGGTTGCCTGACCTTCGTTGATGTGTACTTCACCGATGTGTGAATCAACGGATGAAAACCATGTGGGGTAAACTATCAAGGTTGCTTGACCTTCGCTGATGTGTGAATCAACGACTGATATGCGTTGTAACCCCCGTCGGGGATCTAATGGGCAATATGAATATCAAAGTACGCAATCATCGAATAGCTTTCGATGCCTCGATGGGTTTACTTGCCATTGGCTAGAATAACGTCAAGGCTACTTGACCTTCATTGACACGTACATCAATGGATGACAATGCGTAGTGACCCCCATCGGGTAACTTCTTGAGTCTGCGTTGTGACCCCCGTCGGGGATCGTCTGGACCATCGCTGATGTGTGTATCAGCGGCTATTCATCGGATGGCTTCCGACGCTTCGTTGGATTTACTTGCCAACGGTTATAATGATTTCAAGGCTGCTTGACATTCATTGATATGTGTGTCAATGGATGAACATACGTTGTAACCCCCACCGGGGATCTCTTCTTAAGACTGCGTGATGCCCCCACCGGGGAACGCGTTGTAACCCCCGCCGGGGAACACGTTGTAACCCCCGCCGGGGATCATGATAAAGAATAGGGTTACGACCCTCAATTGGCGGCATTGGACCCAGATCAGGTATTGCCGAGCGTAACTTGTAACATTTGAGATCATCGGCATAGTGTACCCTATGCTTGGGCGAATACTAATGATCGATGTGTAGACCCAAGGTTCCATTTGAGAAGACCAGGATTTGTAAGCTATTTCGCTCAATCGCGTATCGTTTTTATTCCTGATTTGACCTTTTCAGTCTATGAGAACTCCTTTGCAACTCGAACTGGACTGAGACGGAGGGGTGGGACCCACCTAGGGGTGCCGTAGGTACACCTGCTTCAGCCGCAGATGGACCTGCGGCCAATCGTGGATATTAATGTCCTGCAGGTTGCTTTCATAAGTCATTTTCAAGTTGCGTCGTGAAGGAAATTTGAGAGCTCTTCTTCAGATCTGCTGTGTTCGGGTGACTTTCTGCAAATTCTGTCACCATACAAGTGTTCTACACTATCCTGGTAACGTATGCATGTATTTTTTTCCCAGTTTTTATCCGTTGGAAAATGACTTATCACATGAAATGCATCTAAACACATAGTAGTGATTATGTATGCTCAAATGACTTGATAAAAAATATTCAACACAGTAAATGTTAGTATTAAACCATGCTGAACATAATGATGTAAAAAATTTTGACTTTTGAGATAGTCAAATTGGCACCTTTTTCTGCTATTTTTTTATCCTATTTGAGGACAAATGAGCAAAAGCTAAAAAGGCAAAGTACTCCTGGTATTGAGGTTAACCTTATAGATTGATGACTTTGATCTTTAATGCATATATTATGTATATGACTTTCGGCAGGTGTGCTACTAAATGACCACCTAGTCATGTCTATGTGCATGTGGATAGTCCGATTTACAAAGGGGACTATGGCAAAATTTTCCAAAATGTAGGCATTTAATTAGTCATGCATTTTTAACTATACTGTAGATGTTTGTTAAAGTAATGCATGCATGCATGTAGTCATAAAATGCATTTTGAAAAGCTCCAAGTTAGAAAATACCACACCCTTTCTGAGGTGATTTGGAGACTTGTTGTCCAGATATTATGGATCCGGATCAGCCGAGTAGTTCCCGTAGGACCACTTCTGGTGTGCGGAGGAGGGCTTCTAAAGTGCCTCGACCCCCGCTCTGTTAGACAACCTTTGGTCTTCAAGTTTCAAATTCCATCCGTTACCCTGCGTAATAGTCACTCAAGATTGGTTTTCCTTTATTCTTGTGGGACATTGTTGTGTAGATATGTATGTATGAGATGTTGAGACGGTGCTATGTGGCAAGATAACGATTTTGCCCCTCACCGGGGTTATCGTTGGTTTAGGCTGGTAAAGTAGACGTTGCTCAGGGTTATCTCTGAGATTGGAGTGCTGTAAGTGTTGAAGGTCCTCAGTGTCATCTCTGAGGTGTGCCTTTCTTCCCGGGGTTAGCTTCGGGTCTTGTATTGAGTGCCTCAGTGTGAGCGCCGGGGTTAAAGTAGATGGCATGCATTTGAAACAAGTATTTCCAGGGTTATCTCCGGAATTGCATTCCTTGGGGTTATCTCCAAGGTTGGTACATGCTACTCCCAGTGTTGGGACTGAGACTGGATACCTCGGGGTTATCTCTGAGATTAATCGGTCTTCTCCGGTGGAATTTTTGGTGTTGGAACTGCATGCCTCGGAGTTATCTCCGAGGTTGGAACGAGTACTCCCGGTGTGTGTTCCAGGGTTGAGATTGAACTTTTGGTAGTATCCGGACTGGACGTGAGCTATCTTTCAGGGTTATCTCTGAAAGATAAATCTGCAATCCTGCAAAGTCAATGACAAGTGTACAAAAAATTTTGAGTGTCTACAGGTATAATCATGACCTTTAATGTTACAGATAAATGTTTGTGATGAAAGTCCTCTTTGGCCCGTAATGCATAGATGGACAAGTGTTTGGCATGATCATGACTAAAAGTGATACAAATGATTATCTTTGGCCCGTAGTGCATAGATAATTCGTTGATTGTAAATAATTATTGATTGGTGTTACAGGGATAAAATATTGATGATGGACTTTTAAATCATAGAAAATAGTAGACATCATGCTCTACTTGACTCTTCTAATGGATTGCCATTTCCACTGCAGTTATTGATTTAAAACTTGTTGTCTATTGTATTTTATCTTATTTTTCCCTTTTAAGGACTAAGGATAATTTGTTCTACATTATCTTAGTCATAATATTCTTTACTGGGCTAGTTGAGCTCACCCTTTTCTTTCATTGTTCTCTTCAGGAAATAAGAATATAGTTGAGACTAGTAGGGGAATGGAGTGATGGTCCAAGATGGTTGCTATAGTAGCCCTCACTATTCTATAAAATAGTGTGACAATAATTATAATGAGGACTTTATTTGAGTTTCGATATTGTCTACGAGATAATATTTGTATTGAAACTCACAGCTTGTGTTTTGTCGTATTTTACTCGACAGTTAATAGTTGTATATAGGGAGTTTGTATTTGGATTCTATATCATGTATTTGGAAAATTAGAATGGGTTGTGTAGACCTATTTTGGGGGGGTTACAGTTGATATCAGAGCTTAGGGATATGATATCTAGTGGAGATCTGGGATTAGAACTGGGAGGGGATAGACGAGTAAAACCTTCGCTAGTGTATCTTACCTAAGCGTATTTGTTATTTAATTGGTCGGTCGGAATATAGGGATAATATGTGACATGTCAATTTCTTTAATTAACCTTTGTTTTGTGGCATTATTTGAGAATGACATCTAAAAATTTTGAGATAAGCAATGGAGCACATGAGACCATTGAGACACCACCAATCAATAACCAAGATAATGTGCATCAAGAAGGCAATAATACTCTTGTAAAAAACAACATCGACCAAATGATGAACGATGGGTGTGTTTAGGAGCTTTTTTACAATTTATGCACACCAAACGAGAGAGACGCTTGTTCAAAATGCAAGTGGAAACAATGGTAACTCACGACTGGTCACTGTCAAACAATTAAAGTAGTTGGGACCGCTGGAGTTTCTAGGAAAACTAGAGTCACTTAAGGCAGAAGCTTGGATTAAGCAGATCACCAAAATATTTGATGTCCTGGGATGCACAGAGGAGTAAAAGGTTCCCTTCGCCACTTTATGTTGCCTGTAGAGGCAGATTACTGGTGGAAATCTGTGAAACGTACTCATCTTTGCACACTTAAGATGTCTTAGGTAAAGTTCCAGAAATTGTTCAACGACAAGTTTTTTCCAGAAAGTATTCATCATATGAAGGAGGTGAAATTCATCAAACTGGAATAGAACAATATGACTGTATCACAATACGAGGTCAAGTTTGCGAAATTATCCCGATTTAAATCCCGTTTGGTGGATAATGAAGAATGAATGACACGAATGTTTTTGAGAGGTTTGAAACCTGAAATTCGTCAATACCTCATTTCTCATAAACTTTATTTGTATTCAGATGTTGTGAATATGGCTCAATTATTAGAGCGAGATAATAAGACATTTCAACCAAAAGACAATAACCGACAACACGATAATAGTCGTACTAGTGGCAGCAGTCATCGGAGCAATGATAACCAACGTGGAGGAAATTATCATGTCAGAAATGGTAACCACTTCGGTGGTAATCATGGCCCAGATAATAGGAGAATTGAACCAAGTGGAAGAAAATTTAAAAAGAGAAGATTCAACAATGACAATAGAAAGACGTCGGCAGCAACACCCGTTTCCAAGGTGTGTTTCAGTTGTGGAAAGGATGATCACATAGCTCGATTTTGTCCTGTAGCAAAGTCAAGTCCAGCTGTAATGGTGACACCAAAGGCAGCTACAGACAAGTCAATGTCGGTAGTTCAAGGAACCCGAACGAAGTAATCACGGGTAAGTTAATTATAAACTCTTACGAAATCTATACCTTATTATATATCAGTTCTACCCATTCTTTTATTTCACCTGTTTGTGCTCAACGTTAACTTGACTACTGAACAATAAGACTTTGACTTATAGGTTGAAACTTTGTTGGGAGAAACCTTCATTACATCCACTATTTATAAATCTTGTTTGATTCAAATTGGCACCCTCACATTACCTATTGATCTTATCTCTTTGAAAATAATTGCATTTGATGTTATTTTAGAAATTTACTGGTAACTACTCACCATGCTAAAATTAATTATTTTCGTAAGGTCATTAGTTTTCATATTTCTAACTAACCTGTTATACGAATTCAAGCAATCAAACCATTGAAATCAATCATTGTCATCTCAAGCCATAAAGCCATTCGTTTATTGAAAAACGGATGTCAAGCCTTCTTAGCCCATGTCACCGATTTAAATAAAAATATGTCAGATTTGAATGATATTTTTGTTGTTTATAAATGACGTATTTCCCGAAGAACTTTATGGCCTAACCCCAAAACGTGAAATAAAATTTTTTATTGACCTTGAAACCGATACAAAACCCATTTCCAAAACCCCATATCGAACGACTCCTATTGAACTTCAAGAGCTAAAAACTCAACTACAAGAATTGTTAGACATTGGTTTCATTCGCCCTAGTACATCGTCTTGGGGTGCTCCTATTTTATTCGTAAAGAAGAAAGATGAAAGTATGCAACTCTGCATTGACTATCGGGAGTTAAACCATGTCACCGTAAAAAATAGGTGATCGTTACCTCGCTTTGATGACCTATTTGACAAGTCGCAATGTGCTAAATTCTTCTCAAAGATTGATCTTCGTTCCGGATATCATCAATTAAAGATTAAAACTGATGACATTCCAAAGACTGCTTTCAGAACTCGGTACGGGCATTATGAATTCCTAGTCATTTTTTTTGGATTGACTAATGCTCCTGCTACCTTCATGGATATGATGAACCGAATATTCAAGGAATATTTAGATCATTTTGTGGTTGTCTTTATTAATGACATCCTCATTTACTCCAAAAGCCTTGAAGATCATGAGCAACACATAAGGTTGATACTCCAAAAATTTCGTAAGAACAAGCTATATGCCAAGTTCAAGAAACGTGAGTTTTGGCTTAAGGAAGTAGCATTCCTCGAGCATGTGATATCGAAACATGGAATATCAGTTCACCCGACAAAGATTGAAGTAATACAAAGTTAGGAGCAACCTAAGTTAGTAACCGAAATATGTAGCTTTTTGTGCTTAGCTGATTATTATCGGAGATTCGTGGAAGAATTTTCTTGAATCTCCACTCCATTAACTCAGCTGACTCAAAAATATACAAAATTTGATTGGAGCGAGGAATGTGAGAAGAGTTTCCAAGAACTCAAAAGGAGACACATTTTAGCTCCTGTTTTGACAATACCATTAGGTTCAAAGGGATTTTTCATCTACAGTGATGCTTCAGGTAGAGGTTTAGGATGTGTTCTCATGCAACATGGGAAATTCATAGTCTATACCTCATGACAACTTGAAGAATATGTGAGGAATTATCCTACCCATGATCTAGAGTTTGCAACAATCGTTTTTGCGCTAAAAATCTGGAGACATTACCTGTATGGGGAGAAGTGGAGATCTATACAGATCATAAGAGCCTTAAATATTTCTTCACTCAAAAGGAACTTAACATGCGACAACGACGTTGGCTAAAGCTGTTGAAAGATTACGACCATTGTAAGACCCCAACATTTTATGAATAAAAATTTAATTTCCCTAATTATTATTTTTGAATAATAAGGTGTTGATTTAATATAATGCTTTCATTATGGGTGAAATGTGCAAATTTTGCAAAGTAAGCAAGTGATCATAAAATATTCGTTTTGTCGGGGAATATTCGTTTGGTCCATGAATATTCTTTTTGTCAAAGAATATTTGTACGACGGTGCAATCATTGGTGGACCTCACGGAACGAATGTCGGATATAGAAAGTGACAGAAATAACCTTTTTATAAAAATGACGATAAAACTGTTACCGTTAAACTGTGAAAATACCTGGTGGTTAAAATACAATACGCGGTGTTGTAGAGTAGCACACGGTATTGCACAATAATTCTAATTATTGATTCTTACGTAAGAAGTCATTACTCAATAATTGTTACAGTAATTACTATTCAATATTTTATTTTATTGATTCAATAATTGCTACGTTGATATTTTATATGTTGATTCAATAATTGTCATTGCACAGTATTTCAAATTATCAGATCAATAATTTATATTATTTGAATAATATTATTAGATAGCTTTATTGGCAATGTCTAAGAAAGTTCTGTCTAGGAGGGGTTATTTAATTGTGCACCAGTAAGGAGAAATCCTTATCGGAAGGCCCTTTTTTTCCTGGGAACGATCTGGTTGTCAATATTGTAGTTCTGTAATATTATTTGTGAATAATTAATTATTGATTTATAAAATAAAATATTTATTTTATGTGGATATAAATGAATGAATTAATGCTGAGGTGTTTTATCAATATTTTATCGGAATAGAAGTGTTAAAAATCATCCGTATGTGGATTTCGGTTATTTTTCGTTTGGAATTTGGAAAAATTTTCTTCTACAAAGTGGTAGAGAATTAAATTTCTCATGAAATGGATATATGATTCGGATTTTTTTGATAAAAAGGCTATTTGTTATGAATTATTGAAGTTCTGAAATAATTGATTTTTTGGTTGTAAATATTTTTTCAAAAAAACCGTTTTTAGTGTGGGTGGGACCCACTTGTGTGTGCTGATGAGAGTTATGTGGTGTGCGTAGGAATTATTTTTTAAAATATTAATATTTATTAAATTTTTTACTTTGGTGTTCTAAGCATTTTCTTATAAATAGGGTGCTTAGGTTAGAATTGAAAATCTCACAAGAATCAGAAGTTTTCTCTCTCTATAATATCGAGCGTATTTTTGTGAGTATTTAGATACTTTGAGAGTTGATAAGCAGTGCAAGTTTTCTTTAGCATTATATCTGATATTTCAGTCAGAAGTACTTGTCTTTTGAGGTAAGAGATGTTAATATTATTTCTTTTAATATCATTATACCGAAATATTGGTATGAATTTTATTTTGAATTTTTTTTACCTTTTCGTATTGGGATTACTATTCACGTATATGGAATTATTCACGAATAATTACCTTCTGGTAATTATTTTTGTTTTCTTTGTCCAAGTTGTCTATTATGATTACTATCTTTGATTGTATCCATGTTTTGATCTTCACTCTTGAATTTTGCTCCACAATTGATTATTATGGAGTATTTTTGAACTTGGATAAACTAAAGTACGAATCCGTAATCTTTGTCCTTTTATCTCACTGGATTCGTTTTCTTTAAAATATTTTTTTTATCATCATCAGTCCTAAATGGTAATATAACTGAATAACTTTGGCCTGTAGTGCATAGATAAATGATTACTTGATGAATATCTTTGGCCTGTAGTACAAAGATGAATGATTACCTGATGAATATTTTTGGCCCGTAGTGCAAAGATGGACAGGTGTTGAGATGAACATGACCAACTGGTGATTTAAATGAATATCTTTGGCCTGTTGTGCAAAGATGAATATTTGGTTAAAGATGTATATTGATTGATGTCACAGGGATAAAATATTGATGATGGACTTTTAAATCATAGAAGATAGTAGACTTCATTCTCTATTTAACTCTTCTAATGAATTGTTAATTCCGCTGCGAATATTGATCTAAAACTTGTTATCCATTATATTTTATCTAATTTATTGAAGGCTAATGATAATTGATTTTCATTATCTTAATCATAATATTCTTTACTAGGCTAGTTGAGCTCATCCTTTTTCTTTCTGTTCCATTTTTCTTCTTAGGAGGCGAGAATATAGCTGGTACTAGTCGGGCTGTGGAGTGATGGTTCAAGGCAGTTATTATAGCAGTCCTCACTATTTTGTAAAATAGTGTATCAATAATTGTAACGAGGACTTTATTTGAGTTTGGATATTGTCTACAAGATAATATTTGTACTAAAACTCGCAGCATATGTGTTGTCGTATTTTGCACGACAATTGTATTAATAAAGTTGTATTTAGTTTCTGTACCATGTATTGGTGACTCAGAATGGGTTGTGTGGACCTGTTTTGGGGGCGTCACCGTTGGTATCAGAGCTTAGGGATATGATCTCTAGTGGAGATCTGGGATTAGAACTAGGAGGGGAGTGACGAGTAAATCCTTCGCTAGTGTGTCCTACCTAAGCTTATTTGTTTGGTCGGTCAGAATATAAGGATATTATATGGCATATCAATTTCTTTAATTAACCCTTGTTTTATGGCAGTATTTGAGAATGGCATCTGAAAATTTTGAGATGAGCAATGGAGCACATGAGACCGTTGAGACACCGACAATCAACAACCAGGATAATGTGCATCAAGAAGGAAATATTCTTCCTGTAAACAACACCACCGATCAAACGATGAATGATGGGATGTTTAGAAGATTTTTGCAGTTCATGAAAAATCAGACGAGAGACTCCGGTACAAAATACAGGTTGAAACAATGGTAACTCACGGCTTGTCACTGCCAAGCAATTTAAGGAGTTGGGACCGTCGAAGTTTTTAGGAAAGCCAGAGCCATTGAAGACCGAGACATGGATTAAACAGATTACCAGATATTTGATGTCTTGGGATGCACTAAAGAGCAAAAGGTTCCCTTTGCCACCTTCATGTTGCGCGGAGAGGCAGATTACTGGTGGGAATCTGTAAATCGTACCCATCCGTCCACACTTAAGATGACTAGAGAGAGGTTCCAAGAATTATTCAACGACAAGTACTTTCCAAAAAGTATTCATCACATGAATGAGGTGGAATTTATCAAACTGGAGCAGAACAATATGACTGTGTCGCAATACGAGGCATAGTTTCTGGAGTTATCCCGGTTTGCATCCCATTTGGTAGATAACGAGGAGCGAATGACGCTAATGTTTCTTAGAGATTTAAAACACAAAATTCGCCAACATCTTATCTCTCAAAAACTTTGCTTGTATTCAAATATAGTTAATAGAGCTCAATTATTGGAGCGAGATTATGAGTCAGCTCAACCAAAAGATAGCAACCGACAGCATGATAATAGTCATACCAGTGGCAATAATTATCGAAGCAGTGATAACCAACATGCTAGAAATGGTAACCACTTCGGTGAGTCAAGTGGAAATTTTAAAAAGAGAAGATTCAACAATGACAGAAGACGCGTAAGAAGAAAGACCAGAACCAAAGACCAAAGAATAAAGAACAAATTCTAGGGAGGAGAAAAGACCATGGGGTTTGATGCTACAGATGCGGAGAGGAAGGACACATAAGTCCAAACTGTTCATAACCTTCCAAGGTGTGTTTCAGTTTCAAAAAGACGGTCATATTGCCCGATTTTTTCCGATAGCGAAGACAAGTCCAGCTGGGACGGTGGCACCAAAGGCGGCTACGGACAAAACAAATTTGGTGGTTCAAGGGAGAGCATTTGTCGTAACGTCCCAAAAGGCGAGGAACCCGAACGAAGTTATCACGGGTAAGCTAATTATAAATTCTTGCGAAGTCTATACCTTATTAGATACTAGTTCTACCCATTCTTTTATTTCTCCTGCTTGTGCTCAACGTTTGAACTTGACCCTTGAGAAATTAGACTTTGAATTATCTGTTGAAACTCTGTTAGGAGAAACCTTCATTACATCCACTGTTTATAAATCTTGCTTGATTCAAGTTGGCACCATCACATTACCTATTGATCTTATCTCTTTAAAGGTACTTGCATTTGATGTGATTTTAGGGATTAATTGGTTAACTACTCATCATGCTAAAATTGATTAGTTTTGTAAGGTTGTTAGTTTTCATATTTCTAACCAACCTGTTATACGAATTCAAGCAACAAAACCACTAAAGTCAATTACTGTCATATCAAGCCATAAAGCCATTCGTTTATTGAAAAATGGATGTCAAGCTTTCTTAGCCCGTGTAATAAATTTAAGCAAAAATACGTTAGATTTGAATGTTATTTCTAGTATTAGTGAATTTCCTGATGTATTTCCTGAAGAACTTCCTGGCCTACCCCCAGAGTGTGATATCAAATTTTGTATTGACCTGGAACCCGGTACAAAACCCATTTCTAAAACCCCATATCGCATGGCTCCTATTGAACTTTAGGAGTTAAAAACCCAACTACAGGCGTTGTTAGATAGTGGTTTTATTCGTCCTAGTACATCTCCTGAGGGTGCTCCTGTTTTATTCATAAAGAAGAAAGATGGGAGTATGCGACTTTACATTGACTATCGGGAGTTGAACCATGTCACCATCAAAAATAGGTAACCACTACCTCGCATTGATAACTTGTTTGACCAGTTGCAAGGTGCTAAATTCTTCTCAATGATCGATCTTTGTTCTGGAAATCATCAGTTAAAGATTAAAATTGAGGATATTCCAAAGACTGCCTTCAGAACTCTTTACGGGGATTATAAATTCTTAGTCATGTCTTTTGGATTGACTAATGTTCATGCTGCTTTCATGGATATGATGAATCGAGTATTCAAGGAATATTTAGATCATTTTATGGTTGTCTTTATTGATGACATCCTCATCTATTCCAAAAGTCGTGAAGATCATAAGCAACATTTGAGGCTGATACTCCAAAAGCTTCGTGAAAACAAGCTATATGTCAAGTTGAAGAAATGTGAGTTCTAGCTTAAGGAAGTAGCATTCCTTGGGCATGTGGTATTGAAGTATAGAATATTAGTTGACCCGACAAAGATTGAAGCAATACAAAGTTGGGAGAAACCTAAGACTATAACCGAAGTACGTAGCTTTCTGGGCTTAGCTAGTTATTATCGGAGATTCGTTAAAGGATTTTCTCGAATCGCTACTCTACTAACTCAGCTAACTCAAAAAGATACCAAATTCGAATGGAGCGAGGAATGTGAGAAGAGCTTTCAAGAACTCAAGAGGAGACTCATTTCGGCACCTGTTCTGACAATACCATCAGGTTCGGAGGGATTTGTCATTTACAACAATGCTTCAGGCAAATGATTATGATGTGTTGTCATGCAACATGGGAAAGTCATAGCCTATGCCTCGTGACAACTCAAAGAGTAAGAGAGGAATTATCCTACTCATGAACTAGAGTTGACAACAGTCATTTTTGCGTTAAAGATCTGGAGGCACTACCTATATGGGGAGAAATTGGAGATCTATTCAGATCATAAAAGCCTCAAATATTTCTTCACCCAAAAGGAACTCAACATGCTGCAACGACGTTGGCTCGAGCTGTTGAAAGATTACGACCATACCATTCAATACCATCCTGAAAAAGAAAACGTGATAGCTAACACATTGAGTAGAAGATCATATGCGGGAATGAGTGCGATGCTGTCAACACAAAGGCCCATTTTGTTTTATTTAAAAAAGATGAAGATAGAGTTCAAGACTCCGGTGACCCATGCGATGATGTCAAGTATACGCGTAGAACCGACTTTAATCGATAAAGTTAAAGCTGCTCAAACCACAGACCCAGAGCTGATGCGTATCAAGAATAAAGTACAAGAAGGTGCTATTCCAGAAGTAAGAATCGATGAAGAAGGAATACTTCGAGTTAACTCCAGACTTTGTGTTCCTAACAACTCTGATTTGAAGTACAAAATCATGATGGAGGCACACAACACACCGTTTGTAATCCATCCTGGAAGTACCAAAATGTATCATGATCTTGGACATATATTTTGGTGGAGCAATATGAAGAGAGAGATCGCAAAGTTTATCTTAAGATGTTTAAATTGTCAACGTGTCAAGGCAGAGCATCAAGTACCAAAAGGTCCATTACAACCACTTAAGATTCTAAAATGGAAGTGTGAGCACATCAACATGGATTTTGTTACTGGTCTTCCTAAGGTTTCTCAAGGCATATATGCAATTTGGGTCATTGTCGATAGATTAACCAAGTCTGCCCATTTCTTGCCTATACGAGAAACTTACTCACTTGAACGTCTTGCTCGTATGTACATAAATGAGATTGTGAGATTGCATGGTATGTCAGTATCCATAGTTTCTGATCGAGACCCAAGATTCACTCACGATTTTGGGTCAGTTTGCAGAAAGCTATGGGCATTGATTTACGATTCAGTTCTGCATATTATCCTCAAACGGACAGGAAATTAAAAGGGACTATTCAAACTCTTGAAGATCTATTGAGACTCTGTGTTCTAGACTTCAAAGGAAGTTGGGACAAGTACTTTCCATTGGTGGAATTCTCTTTCAACAACAGTTATCAAGAAAGTATAGGCATGGCTCCATTTGAAGCATTATATGGATGAAAGTCCTTATCTCCAGTATGTTGGGACGAGGTGGGAGAAGCAACGTTGTTGGGACCATAATTGGTACGCATGACTACGAAAAAGATTCAAATGATCTGACAATGTATACAAATCTCACAAGATCGACAAAAGAGTTATGTTGATCTTCATCAAAGGGACGTAGAATTCAATAATGGTGATCATGTATTATTATGTGTGGCTCCATGGAAAGGAGTTACGAGATTCATGAAGAGAGGGAAGCTTAACCCTTGATTCATTGATCCATTCAAAATCCTCGACCGAGTAGGAACTGTGGCATATAGACTCATTTTACCACCAAGTATGTCTCGTGTTCATAACATTTTCTATATATCTAGACCCGAACCACATTATTGAAATACCAAGTATGTGAAAGACCCGAACCACATTATTGAGTTAGAACCAGACGATATAGCAGAAGATTTAATATATAAAAAGATACCTGTTAAAATCTAGGATAAAAAGGATCATATTTTACGCTCAAAATTTATACCTCAAGTCAAAGTTTTATGGAGAAACCATGATATTGAGGAAATAACCTGGGAGTTAGAATCGAAAATGAAAACAATGTATCCTTACCTCTTCGGCATACCAGGTACGTACACTTTTGAGGATGAAATTTCATAAAGAGGGGAGGATGTAAGACCCCAACCTTTTATGAATAAAAATTTAATTTCCTTAATTATTATTTTTGAATAATAAGGTGTTAATTTAATATAATACTTTAGTTATGGGTGAAATGTGCAAAATTTTCAAAGTAAGCATGTAAGACCCCAACTTTTATGAATAAAGATGAATTTTCTATAAATATCATTTTTGAATATTATGGAATGAATTTGATATAATGTTATAGTTGTGAGTAATATTTATAAATTTTGCAAAGTACGCAAGTTGTTATATAATATTCGATTGGTCGGGGAATATTCGTTTTAACAGGGAATATTCGTACAACGACACAATCATTGGTGGACCCCACAACGGAATTATTTTCGGATTGAGAAAACGATAAAAATACTTAATGAAAATAACGGCGGAAGTTTTACCATTAATTGTTGAAACATGCACCCGGTGTTAAAAGTACAGTAATACGCGTGGTTGCATAGTAACACACGGTATTGATTATTGATGCTTACGTGAGAAGTCACTCAGTTTTGTTCAATTATTGCTACAGTAATTGCTGCATAGTATCTCACGTTATTTGATTCAATTATTGTCAATATTTTATACTCCCTCCGTCCCATAGTTATAGGCTAATTTTCTATTTTGAGATGTCCCAATATATAGGCTACTTACTATTTATAAAATTTAGTTGGTTCATTGTTTTACTTTTATGCCCTTATAATAAATATTCAAACATTACTCTTTTTTTGAAGAAACAACATTCAATGTCATTATTTGTATCACCACATTTAATGTTGTTGTATTCTCTTTAGTTAAAGTTTATGAATTTTAATGGTCAGTACACGTCAATCGATAAGTTTAGAGTTCCAGTGTGATAAATAAGAAGTAAGTAACTTATTCATTAATTCCATATTAAGGGGTATATGTGGAAAATTTATGTTAAAAATTATCACTTAACTGATTTTCTTAAACTATGTGCCAAAAGAAATCAGCTTATAACTATGGGACGAAGGGAGTATATTATTAAATCAATAATTGAGATGACAAAGTTATTAATATTATTATTTGCAATATTAACGATGTCTAAAAGTTCTGTCAAGGAGAGGTTTTGTCACCTAATTATACGCCAATAGGGAGAATTCCTTATTGGAAAGCCCCCTCTTTCCTGGGAACGACCTGGTCGATTAATATTGTGAATTATAATAATGATGATAAAGTTTGTTTTATTATTATTATAAATGTAATAAAACACAAAACTTTTTATATAAAACAGAACACTTTTATAAAGTTATTTGTGTTATTAGATTTTAAATAGAATATATTATATTTTATTATGCATAGTGTTTGCATAGTGTCTGCATAGTGTTTGCATAGTAAAATCTTTTTATATAAAACAGAAAACTTTTATAAAGTTATTTGTTTTATTAGATTTTAAATAGAATATAATATATTTTATTATGCATAGTGTTTGCATAGTAAAAACTTTTTATATAAAACATAATACTTTTTATAAAGTTTTATTTTATTTGATTATAAATAGAATATATTATATTTTATTGCATAGTGCAGCATAGTATCCTTTCCATTCTTCTATAAATAGGATGCTTAGTTAGAATTGAAAATCACACTAGAAATTCAGATAATTCTTCTTCGATAATCTTGAACGTATTTCTTTAGAGTTTTAAGAAGCTTTGAGCGTAGAAAACAGTATAAGTTTTCTTCAAGAATATCTTCGCACTATCAGTCGAAATACTCTTCTTTTTAAGGTAAGAGGTATTATTCATTCATATTCATGAAGAGAGTTATTTTCTTTCAATACTCGTAAGGGTTGTTATTCCATTCTTTATTATTATGTTGGAATAACCTATCTATGGGAAATACCGCATACATGGTGAAATTCTTCTGTTATTCCATTCTTTATTATTCTGTTGGAATAACATGTTTGTGCGGTCTATCGAATGCCTGGTGAATTCTGTTGTTATTCCATTTTTTATTATTCTGTTGGAACATCATGTCTGTGCGGATTACGCATGACCTGGTTCCATTCTTTATTATTCTGTTGGAATATCCTGTCTGTGCGGGTTACGCATGATCTGGTTCCATTCTTTATGATTCTGTTGGAATAACCTGACTGTGCGGATTACACATGCATGGTGAATTCTTCTGTTATTTCATTCTTTATGATTTTGTTGGAATAATCTCTCTACGTGGATTACTTCATGGCGGCAAAAATCCATTTGCGGTTTCATATATTCTATTATACTCAGTTGGTTAAAGTTTTGGCTTCTATACTCCATGAAATTAGTGGAATATCCTTGATATTTGCGCTTCATCCAGTATCTTTTCATGGAAATATTCTTCTGAGCATTCTTGAATTTTACTCTACAAAGTAGTATCATGTTGACAATTTCGTTATTGAGTTTAGGATAAATTAACTTATAAATCTTTAAAATTTATTCTTGAACTTGTTTTATTGAATTGTCATCATCCTCATGTTTATAATATGTTGAAAGTCATATGTGGCCTGTAGTGCATAGATGGACTTGGTATGATTATGACCAGGGATTATTCGGTATAATCATGACCGTAATGTTACAAATGATGTGGTAAAAATCCTCATTGGTCGTAGTGCATTGATGGAAAGTTGTTGGCATGAATCATGACCATTGATGAATATACGAATATCCTTGGCCCGTAGTGCATGGATAATTTGTGGTCGTGATACTAATGAATATCATTGGTCGTATTGCAGGGATGATGTGGATTATTTATTAAGCTGAGTCTCAGCGATAAAAGTAATGAAAAACCTTTTAAATCATAGAAGATAGTAGATTTTATTCTCTACTTGACTCTTCTAATGGATTGATTGTTCCGCTGCAGTTAAACTTGATGTTTGTTATATTTTATCAGTTTAACATTGTTGAAGGCTAATGATAATTTATTCTGCATTATCTTAGTCATAATATTTCTTACTGGGCTAGGTGAGCTCACCATTTTGCTTTCATTGTTCTCTTCAAGAAATGAGAACATAGCAAGGACTAGTCAGGTAACGGAGTGACGGTCCAGATGATAGTATTAGTAGTCCTCACTATTCTATGAAATAGTGTGATAATAAATGTATTAAGGACTTATTTTGAGTTTGAATACTGTCTAGAAGACAATATTTGTATTAAAACTCACAGCTCATGTTGTATATTTAAAGTTATATTTGTATTCTGTACCATGTATTTGGCGACTCAGAATAGGTGATCTATACTTATTTAGGGGGCGTCACAAAGCAAGTGGTCATAAAATATTCATTTTATCGGGGAATATTCGTTTGGTCAATGAATATTATTTTTGTCGGAGAATATTCGTACGACGATGCAGTCATTGGTGGACCCCACAAAATGAATGTCGGATATAAAAAACCGACAGAAATAACCTTTTTATAAAAATAATGGTAAAATTATCACCATTAAACTATTGAAATACCCGGTGGTTAAAATATAATAATACGCGGTGTTGTAGAGTACCACACGGTATTACACAATAATTCTAATTATTGATTCTTGCGTAAGAAGTCACTACTCAATAATTGTTACAGTAATTACTGTTCAATATTTTATTTTATTGATTCAATAATTGATATGTTGATATTTTATATTGTTGATTCAATAATTGTCATTACAAAGTATTTCAAATTATCAGATTAATAATTTATATTATTTGAATAATATTATTAGATATCATTATTGGCAATGTCTAAGGAAGTTCTGTTTAGGAGGGGTTATTTAATTGTAAGGATAGGCCCCCTTTTTTCCTAGGAACGACCTGGTTGCCAATATTATAGTTATGTAATATTATTTATGAATAATTAATTATTGATTTATATAATAAAATATTTATTTTGTGGATATAAATGAAGAAATTAATGCTGAGGTGTTTTATCAGTATTTTATCGGAATGGAGGTGTTAAAAATCATCCGTATGTGGAGTTCGGTCATTTTCTGTTTAGAATTTGGAAAAACTTTCTTCTACAAAGTGGTAGAGAATTAAATTTCCTATAGAATGGACATAAGATTCAAAAAATTTTGATTAAGGGCTATTTGTTATGAATTATTGAAGTTCTGGAATAATTTATTTTTGGGTTATAAATATTTCTTTCACAAAAAACATTTTTAATGTGGGTGGGACCCACTTGTGTGTGCTAATGAGAGTTATGTGGTGTGCGTAGGAATTGTTTTTTAAAATGTATATATTTTATTAAATTTTCTGCTTTGGTGTTCTAAGTATTTTCCTATAAATAGGGTGATTAGGTTAGAATTGAAAATCACACCAGAAGCAGAAGTTTTCTCTCTATAATATCGAGCGTATTTTTGTGAGTATTTAGATATTTTGAGAGTTGATAAGCACTGCAAGTTTTCTTCAGCATTATATATGATATTTCAGTCAGAAGTACTTGTCTTTTGAGGTAAGGGATGTTATTTTTTTCATAAATGATATTATTTCTTTTAATATCATTATACTGAAATATTGATATGAATTTTATTGTGAAATTTTTTTACCTTTTCGTGTCGGGATTACTATTTACGTATACGACACTATTCACATAAACGATACTATTCACGAATACGACACTATTTATTGAAAAATTAAAAATTTTTTTGTCCAAGTTGTCTATTATGGTTACTATCTTTGATTGTATCCATGTTTTGATCTTCATTCTTGAATTTTGCTCCACAATTGATTATTATTGAATATTTTTGAACTTGGATAAACTAAAGTACGAACCCCTAATCTTTGTCCTTTTATCTCACTGGATTCATTTTTTTTAAAATATTTTTTTTATCATCCTCAGTCCTAAATGGTGATATAACTGAATAACTTTGGCCTGTAGTGCAAAGATAAATGATTACTTGATGAATATCTTTGGCCTATAGTGCAAAGATGAATGATTACCTGATGAATATCTTTGGCCCGTAGTGCAAAAATGGACAGGTGTTGAGATGAACATGACCAACTGGTGATTTAAATGAATATCTTTGGCCTATTATACAAAGATGAATATTTGGTTCAAGATGTATATTGATTGATGTCACATGGATAAAATATTGATGATGGACTTTTAAATCATAGAACATAGTAGACTTTATTCTCTACTTAACTCTTCTAATGAATTGTTAATTCCGCTGTGAATATTGATCTAAACTTGTTGTCCATTATATTTTATTTGATTTATTGAAGGCTAACGATAATTTGTTTTTTATTATCTTAGTCATAATATTCTTTACTGGGCTAGTTGAGCTCATCCTTTTCCTTTTTGTTCCATTTTTCTTCTTAAGAGGCGAGAATATAGCTGGTATTAGTCTGGCTGTGGAGTGATGGTTCAAGACAATTATTATAGCAGTCCCGCTATTTTGTAAAATAGTGTATCAATAATTGTAATGAGAACTTTTTTTGAGTTTGCATATTATCTACAAGACAATATTTGTACTAAAACTCACAACACATGTGTTGTCGTATTTTGCATAATAATTATATTAATGAAGTTGTATTTAGTTTATGTACCATGTATTGGCGACTCAAAATGGGTTGTCTGGACCTATTTTGGGGGCGTCATAACCATACTGTGAGACCCCGAATTTTATGAAATAAAAGTATTCAATTTTCTTATAATTATTATGTTATTTAGTAAATGGTTAAATTGATAAAAGGATTAAAGTTAAGGGTGATATGTGAAAATTGTGCAAAGTAAGCAAGTTCATATAGAATATTCTTCTTGTCGGGGAATATCCGTACGACGGCACAATCATTGGTGGACCCTCCAACAGAAGTATTGTCGTAGTTAGAAAATGACATAATTATCTTTTATAAAAATAACGGCGGACGTGTTACCGTTAAAACTGTTGAACAACCTGGTAGTAAAAGTACAGTAATACGCGTGGTTGCATAGTAGCACACGATATTGATTATTGATGCTTACGTGATAAGTCACTCAGTTATACTCAATTATTGCTATAGTAATTGCTGCATCATATCTCTCATATTATTGATTCAATTATTGTCACAGTATCATCTACATAATATGATATATTATTAAATCAATAATTGAGACGACAAAGTTATTCATATTATTATTTGCAATATTGACAATGTCTAAAAGTTCTGTCAAGGAGAGGTTAGATATTCTAATTGCGCGCCAATAGGGAGAAATCCTTATCGGAAAGCCCCCTCTTTCCTGGGAACGACCTCGTTATTAAATATTATGAATTATAATATTAATGATGAATAAGTTCGTGTTGATTAAAGATGAAATTGATAGTTCTATTGTGTGGGAATTATTAGTGTTAGTAGAAATTGATATTTATTTCGATAATAATTGATGTTTGGAGGTTATATTGACCAATCAGGTATTCGGGACACTTTTCGTGTCGGAGTACTATTCACAAGTTACTATTCATGGATAACTATTCACCCGGTTACTATTCACTCTAGTATTGTTTACTCGAGTATTTGGGACACTTTTCGTGTCAGGGTACTATTCCTGAAGTACTATTCACGGGGTACTATTTACCCAAAAAATATTTTTCTTTTCGGTCCAAATCATTTTTGAGTACAGTATTATTCCATGAGAAGATGTGATAATTTTTCAAACAGTTGATTGAAATTATAATAGTAAATCAATATGGATCGTTGGTTTAAAGTTTTAATAGTAACTTGTCCCTTTGGTTTTCCAAGAGTTACTTGTCCCTTCGGTTTTCCAAGAGTTACTTGTCTTTTCGGTTTTCCAAGAGTTACTTGTCCCTTCGGTTTTCCAAGAGTTACTTGTCCCTTCGGTTTTCTAAGAGTTACTTGTCTCTTCGGTGTTCCAAGAGTTAATTGCCCCTTCGCAAATAGTAGTTGTCTCTTCAATATTACCAAGAGTCATTTTGACCCTTCGTTAAGACCAAAAGCTACTTTCAGTTCTTCTATAAATAGAAGCTCATTCCTTCATTATTTCTTACGAATTAACTGAAACTCTAGAGAGAGAAACTATAGAGAGAAAGAAGAAAAGTATTCTGCTACTTCACTACTCCAGTATTCAGTTTTTCTAAGGTAAGGGATATTATTATTATAGTAAGGGGTATTATTTCTTTCGTATTCATGAAGAGAGCTATTATTATTCCTTTCTTTATTATTATGTTGGAATAACCTGTTTATATGAAGTACTGCATACATGGTGAAATTCTTTTGTTATTCCTTTCTTTATTATTCATTGGAATAACTTTTATGCATCTTGATCTATCGCATTCTGGTGAATTCTGTTGATATTCCATTCTTTATTATTACATTGGAATATCCTCGTCGGTCTGATTCGCATGACCTTGTTCCATTCTTTATTATTCTGTTGGAATATCCTGTCAGTGCGGATTATGTATGACTTGGTTTCATTCTTTATTATTCTGTTGGAATATCCTGTCAGTGCGGATTACGCATGACCTTGTTCCATTCTTTATTATTATGTTGGAATATCATGTTTGTGCGGATTACGTATGACCTGGTTCTATTCTTTATTATTATGTTGGAATATCCTGTCTGTGCGGATTACGCATGACCTGGTTTCGTTCTTTATTATTCTGTGGGAATAACCTGTTTATGTGGATTACCACATACATGGTGAATGATCCTTTGTATTCATTCTTTATTAAATTGTGGAAATGATCTGTCTACGTGGATTACCGCATGGCGGGTGAAAATCCATTTGCAGTTTCGTAATTTTTCTGATCCTCAAAAATTCTGGAAAATTTTGAAATGATAATTTGATAAGTTTTCTAAATTGTGTCCAAAAATGGCGATTTATGGATGTATAGATTAGGAGTTATGAATTTTATAGGAAAAAGACTATTTTAAAAGTAAACCCTTATAACTCCTTGTGGTTAACTCCAAAATTGGTTAAAATTTTATTGGGAGTACATATATATAACAAGAGTATACCTTGTAAATTTCAGAATTTTTAGACAAAATTACAATTTATGATAAATGTCTAAATATTCGACAGTTTTGGCCATATGAAAAATAGTAAATGAATTTTAAAAACTCCGAGAAAAATATATGTTCAATATGGGACTATATTTTGCTAAATCCCAGAAATGAATAATTTTTGGGACTGATTTGGTATTTTTCATGAAAATAGTTTAGTTATGAACATATGAATTAAATATGTTATATGAAGTTGAAAAATTGGTAAATAAGAGTTTATGGCTTGGAAATCCTATATAAGGTATATGCAGGTTTTTGATGAGTGATTTGATCATTGGTGATGAAATCTTATGAGTATGACATTTTGAATGATTAAATGCATTATTTGGTAAAGTGTAAACAATTAAAATAAATTGTATATAAGTTTAAGAAGTGATTAAAATATTATTATAATATTAATAATATTAGATTATTAATTTATTAAGTGATTGATAATATTTGGATAAATTTAAAGTCTTTGATATTTATCATTGATTTCGTTTGATTAATGCTTATATCATTGTCATCATCCTCATGCTTATATTATGATGAAAATCATCTTTGGCTTACGTGCATAGATGGACTGTGGATTATTGGTTTTACAGTTGTATTCTTTGGCTTACGTGCAAAGATGGACTGTTGATTATTGGTTTTACAATTGTATATCTTTAGCTTACGTGCAAAGATGAACTATTGATTGATGAGTATCTTTGGCTTATATGCAGTAGATGGCATTTATTGGTATAATTATGAGCGGTGATCATTCAGTATAATCATGACTCGTAATGTTATAGATGATGTGGTAAAAGTCTTCATTGGCTCGTATTGCATTGATGGACAGTTATTGGTATGATTATAACCAGGGATTATTCGGTATAATCATGACCATTGATGATTAGATGAATATCTTTGGCCGTAGTGCAGGAATGATTTGATGATGTGGATTATTTATTAAGTTGAGTCTCAGCGATAAAATATTAATTATAAACTTTTAATTCGTAAAAGATAATAGATATCATGCTCTACTTGACTCTTTTAAAATACAGTTGTATGTCTTTGGTCTGTAGTGCAAAGATGAATTGCTAATGAATATCTTGGCCGTAGTGCAAAGATGAATTTATTAGTATGATTATGAGTAGAAATTATGATTTGGTATAACCATGATTTTTGATGTTTCAGGTGAAGATGGGTGATGAAAATTATCTTCGTCCTAGGTGCGAAGAGGAATTTAAAACCACAATTATGAGTTATTCATATGATTGTGGACAAGAACTATTGATTGATGTTACAGGGATAAAATATTGTTGGTGGACTTTTAACATGGAGAAGATAATAGACCTTATGGTCTATTTGGCTCTTTTAATGGATTGCTCGTTCCGCTGCAACTATGGTTGAAAAGTTTTATCATATACCATATGTTCTAAATCTCTGATTTATTTTTGATGAAAGCTATTGATAATTTAATTATCTTTAGTCATAATATTCTTTACTGGGCTAGTTGTGCTCACCCTTTTGCTTCACAATTCCTTTCAGGTAATAAAAGTGTAGCTGGGTCGAGCGGGGTATTAAGAGGATTAGAACGGTGGTCTATAGTTGTTGAGGTTCTCCCTATATACTATGGAAATAATTTTATTGAGAACTTTAGATAAGTGTGTCGTATTGTATACGTCATTTGATATTTAATTTTGGTAAATCGAATAGGGTGAGGTGAACCCAACTTTGGAAGGGTGTTTAGCCACTATCATACAAGATGTCTAATGACATACAACATCGTGTTATCATAAGACAGGGTTGTGCACATCCATTTGTTAAGTATATCTACGAGCACCACCTATATAATCTTAGAGTTTATTTGAAATATAATTTTCACTTGGAGACAACGGAGATAATTATATGTCAAGAGAAGACTCGCCATTGGAAAGAAGATGATAGTAATCTTCTCGTTTTTCTTTGGGGTCTATTGGGTCAACCAAGGATAATTCTGTGGACATATGATATCTATCAAAACCTAGACGCATAGCCTCCCATGTACGAAGGTTTCCTTGAGCACTTCCCAAAGATTTTAATTTCTAAAATAGTTTTTGACTGTACTTTTATGTAAAGTACCATTGTAAGGTTGTGGTCGAGGCACCATGAGAGTTATATACATTTGTATTAAAACTCACAGTTTAATTGTGGTCGTATTCTGCATGACAGTTCAACAGATGTATAAATGAAGTTTGTATTTGATTTTTATAGTATGATATCTGGAGACTCAGAATGGGTTTTGTGGACCTATTTTGGGGGCGTCACAAATAGTATCAGTGCTTAGGGATATGGTCGCTGGCGGAGATATGAGTCTAGAACTAGGAGGGGAGAGACGAGTAATATACTTCGCTAGTGTGTGACTTACCTAAGCCAAAAATTTTACTTGATAAGTTGACAATTTGTGATATGTCAATTAATATTTGTTTTGAAGATATATTCTACAATGATATCTGAAATACAGGAGATGAGAAATGGAAAACTCATGATACAGAGGATATATAGGAAGGGAAATCTGAAAGAAAAGAAAGGTATTCTCATCTATTCGAACTACAGTGCACGTAAATTTGAGGGCTAAATTTCATAAGGAGGGGAGATTGTGAGACCCCAAATTTTATGAAATGAAAGTATTCAATTTTCTTATAATTATTATGTTAGTAAATGGTTAAATTGGTAAAAGGATTAAAGTTATGGGTGATATGTGAAAATTATGCAAAGTAAGGAAGTTGATATAGAATATTCTTTTTGTCGGGGAATATCCAGATGCGACGACACAATCATTGGTGGACCCCCAAGTAAGTATTGTCGTAGTTAGAAAGCGACATAATTATCTTTTATAAAAATAATAATTGGATGTATTCTTAAGTTAAAAGCATTGAACTACCCGATAGTAAAAGTACAGTAATACGCTTAGTTTGTATAGTAACACACGGTATTGATTATTTATGCTTACGTGAGAAGTCATTCAGTTATACTCAATTATTGCTACAGTAATTGCTGCATCATATCTATCATATTATTGATTCAATTATTGTCACAGTATCATCTGCATAATATGATATATTATTAAATCAATAATTGAGACGACAAAGTTATTCATATTATTATTTGTAATATTGACAATGTCTAGAAGTTCTGTCAAGGAGAGGTTAGATATTCTAATTGCTTGGCATAAGGAGGAGAAATCCTTATCGAAAGCCCCCTCTTTCCTGGGAACGACCTAGTTGTTAAATATTGTGAATTATAATATTAATGATGAATAAGTTTGTGTTGATTAAAGATGAAATTGATAGTTCTATTGTGTGGGAATTATTAGTGTTAGTAAAAATTGATATTTATTTCGATAATAATTGATATCTGGAGGTTATATTGATCAATCGGGTATTTGGGACACTTTTCGTGTCGGAGTACTATTCACGGGTTACTATTCACTCTAGTATTATTTACTCGGGTATTTGGGACACTTTTCGTGTCGGGGTACTATTCCCGAAGTACTATTCACAGGATACTATTCACCTAAAAAATATATTTCTTTTCGGTCTAAATCATTTTTGAGTACAATATTATTCCATGAGAAGATGTGATAATTTTTCACACAGTTAGTTGAAATTATAATAGTAAATCAATATGGATCGTTGGTTTAAAGTTTTAATAGTATCTTGTCCCTTCAATTTTCCAAGAGTTACTTGACCCTTCAGTTTTCCAAGAGTTACTTGTCCCTTCGGTTTTCTAAGAGTTACTTGTCCCTTCAGTCTTCCAAGAGTTACTTGTCTCTTCGGTGTTCCAAGAGTTAATTGCCCCTTCGCAAATAGTAGTTGTCTCTTCAATATTACCAAGAGTCATTTTGACCCTTCGTCAAGACCAAGAGCTACTTTCAGTTCTTCTATAAATAGAAGCTCATTCCTTCATTATTTCTTACGAGTTCACTGAAACTCTAGAGAGAGAAACTATAGAGAGAAAGAAGAAAAGTATTCTGCTACTTCACTACTCCAGTATTCAGTTTTTCTAAGGTAAGGGATATTATTATTATAGTAAGGGGTATTATTTCTTTAGTATTCATGAAAAGAGCTATTGTTATTCCATTCTTTATTATTATGATTGAATAACCTGTTTATGCGAAGTACCGCATACATGGTGAAATTCTTACATTATTCCTTTCTTTATTATTCATTTGGAATAACTTTTATGCATGCATCATCATCGCATGCACGATGAATTCTGTTGATATTTCATTCTTTATTATTACATTGGAATGTCATCGGTCGCGGATTACGCATGACTGGTTCCATTTTTTTATTATTACATTGAAATATCACATCGGTCTGATTACGCATGACCTTGTTCCATTCTTTATTATTACATTTGGAATATCACATGCATGCGGTTACGTATGACTGGTTCCATTCTTTATTATTATGTTTGAATATCACATGCATGCATGATTACGCATGGTGACTGGTTCCATTCTTTATTATTACATTGGAATAACTTTGTCTATGTGGATTACCACATGCATGGTTAATGATCCTTTGTATTTCGTTCTTTATTAAATTGTGGAAATGATCTGTCTACGTGGATTACCGCATGGCGGGTGAAAATTCATTTGCAGTTTCGTAATTTTTCTTACCCTCAAAAATTCTGGAAAATTTTGAAATGATAATTTGATAAGTTTTCTAGATTGTGTCAAAAAATGGCGATTTATGGATGTATAGATTAGGAGTTATGAATTTTATAAGAAAAGACTATTTTAAAAGTAAACCCTTATAACTCTTTGTGGTTAACTCCAAAATTGGTGAAATATTTATTCGGAGTACATATATATAACAAGAGTATACCTTGTAAATTTCAGAATTTTTAGATAAAATTACAATTTATGATAAATGTCTAAATATTCGGCAGTTTTGGCCATATGAAAAATAGTAAATGAATTTTAAAAACTCCGAGAAAAATATATGTTCAATATGGGACTATATTCTGCTAAATCCCAAAAATGAATAATTTTTGGGACTGATTTGGTATTTTTCATGAAAATGGTTTAGTTATGAACATATGAATTAAATATGTTATGTGAAGTTGAAAATTTGGTAAATAAGAGTTTATGGCTTGAAAATCCTATATAAGGTATATGCAGATTTTTGATGAGTGATTTGATCATTGGTGATGAAATCTTATGAATATGGCATTTTGAATGATTAAATGTATTATTTGGTAAAGTGTAAACAATTAAAATAAATTGTTTATAAGTTTAAGAGTTGATTAAAATATTATTATAATATTAATAATATTAGATTATTAATTTATTAAGTGATTGATAATATTTGGATAAATTTAAAGTCTTTAATATTTATCCTTGATTTCATTTGATTAATGTTTATATCATTGTCATCATCCTCATGCTTATATTATGATGAAAGTCATCTTTGGCTTAGGTGCGTAGATGGACTGTTGATTATTGGTTTACAGTTGTATATATTTGGCTTACGTACAAAGATGGATTATTGATTATTGGTTTTACAATTGTATATCTTTGGCTAACTTGCAAAGTTGGACTGTTGATTATTGGTTTTACAGTTGTATATCTTTGGCTTACGTGCAAAGATGAACTATTGATTGATGAGTATCTTTGGCTTATGTACATAGATGAACTGTTTATTGGTATGATTATGAACAGGGATCATTCGGTATAATCATGACTCGTAATGTTATAGATGATGTGGTAAAAGTCCTCATTGGCCCGTAGTGCATTGATGGACAGTTATTGATATGATTATAACCAGGGATTATTCGGTATATTCATGACCATTGATGATTACATGAATATCCTTGGCCGTAATCTGAGGATGATTCGATGATGTGGATTATTTATTGTCGAGTCTCGGCGATAAAATATTGATTACACTTTTAATTAAGTAAAAGATAGTAGATATCATGCTCTACTTGACTCTTTAAAAAATCTGGTTGTATGTCTTTTGGCTGTCTTGCAAAGATGAATTGTTAATCAATATCTTGGTAGTAGTGCAAAGATGAATTTATTAGTATGATTATGAGTAGGAATTGTGATTTGGTATAACCATGATTTTTGATGTTTCAGGTGAAGATAGATGATGAAAATTATCTTCGTCCTGGGTGCAAAGAGGAATTTAGAACCACAATTATGATTATTAGTTATTCATATGATTGTGGACAAGAACTGTTGATTGATGTTACAGGGATAAAACATTTATGGTGAAATTTTAACATGGAGAAGATAATAGACCTTATGGTCTATTTGACTCTTTTAATGGATTGTTCGTTCCGCTGCAACTATGGTTGAAAAGTTTTATCATCTATCATATGTTCTAAATCTCTGATTTATTTTTGATGAAAGCTATTGATAATTTAATTATCTTTAGTCATGATAGTCTTTACTGGGCTACTTGTGCTCACTTTTTTGCTTCACAATTCCTTTTAAGTAATAAAAGTGTAGCTGTTTCGAGCGGGGTATTAAGAGTATTAGAACGGTGGTCTATAGTTGTTGAGGTTTTCCCTAAATAGTATTGTAATAATTTTATTGAGAACTTTAGATAAGTGTGTCGTATTGTATACGTCATTTGATATTTAATTTTGGTGAATCGAATAGGGTGAGGTGAACCCAACTTTGGAAGGGTGTTTAGCCACTATCATACAAGATGTCTAATGACATACAACATCGTCTTATCATAAGACAGGGTTGTGCACATCCATTTGCTGAGTATATCTACGAGCACCACCTATATAATCTTGGAGTTCATTTGAAATATAATTTTCACTTGGAGACAACGGAGATAATTATATGTCAAGAGAAGACTCACCATTGGAAGGAAGATGATAGTAATCTTCTCGTTTTTCTTTGGGGTCTATTGGGTCAACCAAGGATAATTCTGTGGGCATATGATATCTATCAAAACCTAGACGCATAGCCTCCCATGTACGAAGGTTTCCTTGAGCACTTCCCAAAGATTTTAATTTCTAAAATAGTTTTTGTCTGTACTTTTATGTAAAGTACCATTGTAAGGTTGTGGTCGAGGCACCATGAGAGTTACATACATTTGTATTAAAACTCACAGTTTAAGCTGTTGTAAATGATACCTTTCGACAGTTCAACAGTTGTATAAATGAAGTTTGTATTTGATTTTTATGGTATGATATCTGGCGACTCAGAATGGGTCGTGTGGACCTATTTTGGGGGCGTCACAAATGGTATCAGAGCTTAGGGATATGGTCGCTGGCGGAGATATGAGTCTAGAACTAGGAGGGGAGGGACGAGTAATATACTTCGCTAGTGTGTGACTTACCTAAGCCGAAATATTTACTTGATAAGTTGATAATTTGTGATATGTCAATTGACATTTGTTTTGAAGATATATTCTAGAATGATATCTGAAATACAGGAGACGAGCAATGGAAAACTCATGATACAGAGGATATAACCGGGAAGGTACAATCCGAAAAGAAAGCAAGGTATTCTCATCTCTTCGAACTACCAGGTACGTAAATTTCGAGGGAAAAATTTCATAAGGAGGGGAGGTTGTGAGACCCCAAATTTTATGAAATGAAAGTATTCAATTTTCTTATAATTATTATGTTATTTAGTAAATGGTTAAATTGATAAAAGGATTAAAGTTAAGGGTGATATATGAAAATTGTGCAAAGTAAGCAAGTTGATATAGAATATTCTTTTTGTCGGGGAATATCCGTACGACGACACAATCATTGGTGGACCCCCCAACGGAAGTATTGTCGTAGTTAGAAAACGACATAATTATCTTTTATAAAAATAACAGCGGATGTGTTACCGTTAAAACTGTTGAACTACCAGGTAGTAAAAAATGCGATGTCTGGCGTGGTTGCATAGTAGCACACACGGTATTGATTATTGATGCTTACGTGAGAAGTCATTCGGTTATACTCAATTATTGCTACGATAATTCTTTGCATCATATCTCTCTTATATTATTGATTCAATTATTGTCACGGTATCATGCATAATATGATATATTATTAAATCAATAATTGAGACGACAAAGTTATTCATATTATTATTTGTAATATTGACAATGTCTAGAAGTTCTGTCAAGGAGAGGTTAGATATTCTAATTGCGCGCCAATAGGGAGAACTCCTTATCGGAAAGCCCTCTCTTTCCTAGGAACGACCTAGTTGTTAAATATTGTGAATTATAATATTAATGATGAATAAGTTTGTGTTGATTAAAGATGAAATTGATAGTTCTATTGTGTGGGAATTATTAGTGTTAGTAAAAATTGATATTTATTTCGATAATAATTGATATCGGAGGTTATATTGATCAATCGGTATTTGGGACACTTTTTAGTATTGAGTACTATTCACGGAGTTACTATTCACTCTAGTATTGTTTACTCGGGTATTTGGGACACTTTTAGGTATTCGAGGTACTATTTCGAAGTACTATTCACGGGATACTATTCACCTAAAAAATATATTTCTTTTCGGTCTAAATCATTTTTGAGTACAATATTATTCCATGAGAAGATGTGATAATTTTTCACACAGTTAGTTGAAATCATAATAGTAAATCAATATGGATCGTTGGTTTAAAGTTTTAATAGTATCTTGTCCCTTCAATTTTCCAAGAGTTACTTGTCCCTTCAGTTTTCCAAGAGTTATTTGTCCCTTCGGTTTTCTAAGAGTTACTTGTCCCTATATAGTATGGAAATAATTTTATTGAGAACTTTAGATAAGTGTGTCGTATTGTATACGTCATTTGATATTTAATTTTGGTGAATCGAATAGGGTGAGGTGAACTCAACTTTGGAAGGGTGTTTTGCCACTATCATACAAGATGTCTAATGACATACAACATCATGTTATCAAGATAGGGTTGTGCACATCGATTTGCTAAGTATATATACGAGCACCACCTATATAATCTTGGAGTTTATTTGAAATATAATTTTCACTTGGAGACAACGGAGATAATTATATGTCAAGAGAAGACTCACCATTGGAAGGAAGATGATAGTAATCTTCTCGTTTTTCTTTGGGGTCTATTGGGTCAACCAAGGATAATTCTATGGACATATGATATATATCATAACCTAGACACATGGCCTCACATGTACGAAAGTTTCCTTGAGCACTTCCCAAAGATTTTAATTTCTAAAACAGTTTTTAACTGTACTTTTATGTAAAGTAACATTATAAGGTTGTGGTCGAGGCCATGAGAGTTATATACATTTGTATTAAAACTCATAGTTTAACTGTGGTCGTATTCTGCACGACAGTTCAACAGTTGTATAAATGAAGTTTGTATTTGATTTTTATAGTATGATATTTGGCGACTCAGAATGGGTCGTGTGGACCTATTTTGGGGGCGTCACAAATGGTATCAGAGCTTAAGGATATGGTCGCTGGCGGAGATATGAGTCTAGAACTAGGAAGGGAGGGACGAGTAATATACTTCGTTAGTGTGTGACTTACCTAAGCCGAAATATTTACTTGATAAGTTGACAATTTGTGATATGTCAATTGACATTTGTTTTGAAGATATATTCTAGAATGATATCTGAAATACAGGAGATGAGCAATGGAAAACTCATGATACAGAGGATATAACCGGGAAGGTATAATCCGAAAAGAAAGAAAGGTATTTTCATCTCTTCGAACTACTAGGTACGTAAATTTCGAGGGCAAAATTTCATAAGGAGGGGAGGTTGTGAGACCTCGAATTTTATGAAATGAAAGTATTCAATTTTCTTATAATTATTATGTTATTTAGTAAATGGTTAAATTGATAAAAGGATTAAAGTTAAGGGTGATATGTGAAAATTGTGCAAAGTAAGCAAGTTGATATAGAATATTCTTTTTATCGGGGAATATCCGTACGACGACACAATCATTGGTGGACCCCCCAACGGAAGTATTGTCATAGTTAGAAAATGACATAATTATCTTTTATAAAAAAATAACAGCGGATGTGTTACCGTTAAAACTGTTGAACTACCCGGTAGTAAAAGTATGCGATGTCTGGCATTGGTTGCGTAGTAGCACACGGTATTGATTATTGATGCTTACGTGAGAAGTCATTCGATTATACTCAATTATTACTCTGATAATTCACGCATCATATCTCTCGTATTATTGATTCAATTATTGTCACAATTATCATCGCATAATATGATATATTATTAAATCAATAATTGAGGCGACAAAGTTATTCATATTATTATTTGTAATATTGACAATGTCTAGAAGTTACATTAAGGAGAGGTTAGATATTCTAATCAAGGCGCTAATAGGGAGAGAAATCTTATCGGAAAGCCCCTCTTTCACAGGAGCGACACTGGTTGTTAAATATTGTGAATTATAATATTAATGATGAATAAGTTCGTGTTGATTAAAGATGAAATTGATAGTTCTATTGTGTGGGAATTATTAGTGTTAGTAGAAATCGATATTTATTTCGATAATAATTGATGTCTGGAGGTTATATTGACCAATCGGGTATTTTGGACACTTTTTGTATTGGAGTACTATTTACAGATTACTATTCACTCTAGTATTGTTCACTCGGGTATTTGGGACACTTTTCATGTCGGGGTACTATTCCCGATGTACAATTCACGAGATACTATTCACCCGAAAAATATATTTCTTTTCGGTCTAAATCATTTTTGAGTAAAATATTATTCCATGAGAAGATGTGATAATTTTTCACACAGTTGGTTGAAATTAGAATAGTAAATCAATATGGATCGTTGGTTTAAAGTTTTAATAGTAACTTGTCCCTTCGATTTTCCAAGAGTTACTTGTCACTTCGGTTTTCCATGAGTTACTTGTCTCTTCGGTTTTCCAAGAGTTACTTGTCCCTTCGGTTTTTCAAGAGTTACTTGTCTCTTCGGTGTTCCAAGAGTTAATTGCCCCTTCACAAATAGTAGTTATCTCTTCAATATTACCAAGAGTCATTTTGACCCTTCGTTAAGACCAAGAGCTACTTTCAGTTCTTCTATAAATAGAAGCTCATTCCTTCATTATTTCTTATGAATTCACTGAAACTCTAGAGAGACAAACTATAGAGAGAAAGAAGAAAAGTATTCTTCTACTTCACTACTCCAGTATTCAGTTTTTCTAAGGTAAGGGATATTATTATTATAGTAAGGGGTATTATTTCTTTCGTATTCATGAATAGAGCTATTGTTATTCCATTCTTTATTATTATGTTGGAATAACTTGTTTATGTGAAGATCGTATACATGGTGAAATTCTTTTGTTATTCCTTTCTTTATTATTCTGTTGGAATAACCTATCTGTGCAGTTTATCGCATTCTTGGTGAATTCTGTTGATATTCCATTCTTTATTATGCTGTCGGAATATCCGGTCAGTGCGGATTACGCATGACCTAGTTCCATTCTTTATTATTATGTTGGAATATCCTGTTTGTGCAGATTACACATGACCTGGTTCAATTCTTTATTATTCTATTGGAATATCATGTCTGTGCGGATTACGCATGACCTGGTTCCATTCTTTATTATTCTGTTGGAATAACCTGTTTTTACGGTCTATCGCATGCATGGTGAATTATTTTGTTATTCTATTCTTTATTATTCTGTTGGAATAACCTATCTATGTGGATTACCACATGCATGGTGAATGATCCTTTGTATTCATTCTTTATTAAATTGTGGAAATGATATGTCTACGTGGATTATCACATGGCGGGTGAAAATCCATTTGCAATTTCGTAATTTTTCTGAGCCTCAAAAATTCTTAAAAAAATTGAAATGATAATTTGATAAGTTTTCTAGATTGTGTCCAAAAATGGCGATTTTTGGATGTATAGATTAGGAGTTATGAATTTTATAGGAAAAGACTATTTTAAAAGTAAACCCTTATAACTCCTTGTGGTTAACTCCAAAATTGGTGAAATTTTTATTGGGAGTACATATATATAACAGGAGTATACCTTGTAAATTTCAGAATTTTTAGACAAAAGTATAATTTATGATAAATGTCTAAATATTCGGCAGTTTTGGCCATATGAAAAATAGTAAATGAATTTTAAAAACTCTGAGAAAAAAATATGTTCAATATGGGACTATATTCTGCTAAATCCCATAAATGAATAATTTTTGGGACTGATTTGGTATTTTTCATGAAAATGGTTTAGTTACGAACATATGAATTAAATATGTTATGTGAAGTTGAAAATTGGTAAATAAGAGTTTATGGCTTAGAAATCCTATATAAGGTATATGCAGATTTTTGATGAGTGATTTGATCATTGGTGATGAAATCTTATGAGTATGGCATTTTGAATGATTAAATGCATTATTTGGTAAAGTGTAAACAATTAAAATAAATTGTTTATAAGTTTAAGAAGTGATTAAAATATTATTATAATATTAATAATATTAGATTATTAATTTATTAAGTGATTGATAATATTTGGATAAATTTAAAGTCTTTGATATTTATCATTGATTTCGTTTGATTAATGCTTATATCATTGTCATCATCCTCATGCTTATATTATGATGAAAATCATCTTTGGCTTACGATGCGTAGATGAATTTGTGGATTATTGGTTTTCTGGTTGTATATCTTTGGCTTTACGTGCAAAGATGGACTGTTGATTATTGGTTTTACAATTGTATATCTTTAGCTTACGTGCAAAGATGAATTATTGATTGATGAGTATCTTTGGCTTATGTGCATAGATGAACTGTTTATTGGTATAATTATGAACAGTGATCATTCGGTATAATCATGACTCGTAATGTTATAGATGATGTGGTAAAAGTCTTCATTGGCTCGTATTGCATTGATGGACAGTTATTGGTATGATTATAACCGAGGATTATTCGGTATAATCATGACCATTGATGATTACATGAATATCCTTGGTGAAGAAGCGAGGATGATTCGATGATGTGGATTATTTATTAAAATTTGAGTCTCGATTGATAAAATATTGATTATACACTTTTAATTCGTAAAAGATAGTAGATATCATGCTCTACTTGACTCTTTTAAAATACAGTTGTATGTCTTTGGCCTATAGTGCAAAGATGAATTATTAATGAATATCTTGGTAGTAGTGCAAAGATGAATTTATTAAGTATGATTATGAGTAGGAATTGTGATTTGGTATAACCATGATTTTTGATGTTTTGGTGTAGATAGGTGATGAAAATTATCTTCGTCACAGGTGCGAAGAGAAATTTAGAACCACAATTATGATTATGAGTTATTCATATGATTGTGGACGAGGCTGTTGATTGATGTTCTGAGGATAAAACATTGTTGGTGGACTTTTAACATGGAGAAGGTAATAGACCTTATGGTCTATTTTACTCTTTTAATGGATTGCTCGTTCCGCTACAATTATGGTTGAAAAGTTTTATCATCTACCATATGTTCTAAATCTCTGATTTATTATTGATGAAAGCTATTGATAATTTAATTATCTTTAGTCATGATATTCTTTATTGGGCTAGTTGTGCTCACCCTTTTGCTTCACAATTCCTTTCAGGTAATAAAAGTGTAGCTGGGTCGAGTGGGGTATTAAGAGGATTAGAACGGTGGTCTATAGCTATTGTGGTTCTCCCTAAATAGTATAGAAATAATTTTATTGAGAACTTTAGATAACTGTGTCGTATTGTATACGTTATTTGATATTTAATTTTGGTTAATCGAATAGGGTGAGGTGAACCCAACTTTGGAAGGGTGTTTTGCCACTATCATACAAGATGTCTAATGACATACAACCTCATGTTATCATAAGATAGGTTTGTGCACATCCACTTGCTGAGTATATCTACGAGCACTACCTATATAATCTTGGAATTTATTTGAAATATAATTTTTACTTGGAGACAACGGAGATAATTATATGTCAAGAGAAGACTCACCATTGGAAAGAAGATGATAGTAATCTTCTCGTTTTTCTTTGGGGTCTATTGGGTCAACCAAGGATAATTATGTGGACATATGATATATATCATAACCTAGACACATGGCCTCCCATATACGAAGGTTTTCTTGAGCACTTCCCAAAGATTTTAATTTTTAAAACAATTTTTTACTGTACTTTTATATAATGTACCATTGTAAGGTTGTGGTCGAGGCACCATGAGAGTTACATACATTTGTATTAAAACTCACAGTTTAACTGTGGTCGTATTCTGCACGACAATTCAATAGTTGTATAAATGAAGTTTGTCTTTGATTTTTATAGTATGATATCTGGCGACTCAAATTGGGTCGTGTGGACCTATTTTGGGGCCGTCACACATACCATCCAATCTCATCTCGAAAAAATGAACGTGGTAGTTGACGCATTGAGTAGAAGATCATATTCAGGAACGAATGCGATATTGTAAACACAAAGGCCCATTTTGTATGATTTACATAAGATGAAGATATAGTTAAAGGCTCTAAGGACCCACGTGATGATGTCAAATATATGAGTAGAACAAACTTTAATCGATAAAGTTAAAGCTGCTCAAGCTACAGACCTAGAACTGATAAATATGAAGAAGAAAGTACAGGAAGGTGTTATTCTAGGAGCAAGAATCGACGAAGAGAGTAAATCTCAACCCTCAATTTATTGGTCCATTTGAAATCCTCGACCGAGTAGGAACTGTGACTTATAGACTCGTCTTACCGCCAAGTATGTCTCGTGTTCATAACGTTTTTCATATATCTATATTACGTAAATATATGGAAGACCCAATGTCCAACTTTTTTGAATAAAGAATAATTTTTCTCGAAATATATTTTTTAATATTATGGTGTGGATATGATATAATGTTATAGTTGTGGGTAATATTTGGAAAATTTTGCAAAGTAAGTAAGTTGATATAAAATATTCGTTGTGTCAGTGAATATTCGATTGGTCGGAGAATATTCGTTTTAACGAGGAATATTAAATGCGACCAACCACAATCATTGGTGGACCCCATAGCGGAAGTATTGTCGTAGTTAGAAAGCGACATAAATATCTTTTATAAAAATAACAAGTGAAAGTTTTCTTTGTTAACTATTGAACTACACGGTGGTAAAAAATACGATGTCTGGCGTGGTTGTATAGTAGCTTTACGGTATTGATTATTGATGCTTACGTAAGAAGCCACTCGGTTTACTCAATTATTGCTCTGATGGAATTGTTGCATAGTATCTCACGTTATTTGATTCAATTATTGTCACGATTATCCGTGCATAATATTTTATATTATTAAATCAATAATTGAGACAACAAAGTTATTCATATTATTATTTGCAATATTGACAATGTCTAGAAAGTTCTGTCGAGGAGAGGTTTGGTCACCTAATTGCGCGCCAATAGGTAGAAATCCTTATTGGAAAGCCCCCTGTTTCCTAGGAACGATCCGGTTGTTAAATATTATGAGTTATAATATTAATGATGAATAATTGTTGAAGTATTAAGAATGTGTTTAATGAAGATAAGTGAATTACAAAAGTTAAAGGGGAATAATGCAAACTTGGAAAACTTTAGGGGTACCAAAGTGTAATATGTTGAATCAATCTGGACCATTGATGGTGGTTTTAATAGTAAATCAATCTGGACCATTGATGATGGTTTTAAAAGTAATCAATCTGGACCGTCGGTGGTGGTTTTAAAAGTAAATCAATTTGGACCGTTGGTTGTGGTTTTAATAATAATCAATATGGACCTTCCGTTCTAATAGTAAATCAATCTGGACCGTTCGTGAATAAATTACTATTTAGTCAATTCTCCTATAAATAGAAGCTTAATTCTTCTTTCATTCTCACCAATTCACTGAGATTCACAAGAGACACTATAGAGAGCAAAAAGAAGAGTATTCTGCTACTTCACTATTGCAGTATCCAGCCTTCTACTAAGGTAAGGGGTATTATTTCTTTCGTATTCATAAGGAATACCTTTTTTTAGTATTCATCATTTAATATGTCGGAATAACCTATCTACGCGGATTACGTACCGTATGACGGGTGAAAATCCATTTGCAATTTCGTATGTTATTTTTTTTTTCATATTCTTATATCTAAACTTACTATGGTAAGTATTACTTCTATAATCCTTGAAATTAGTGGAATATCCTTGAGTTTTGTGCTTCATCCAGTATCGTTTCATTGGAATATTGATCTGAACATTCTTATTAAATATCAATATTTTCACCCGGGGTACTATTCACGGGTACTATTCACCCGATTACTATTCACTATAATATTATTCACTCGGGTATTCAGGATACTTTTCATGACGAGATACTATTTATGAGTTACTATTCATGGGTTACTATTCACTCGGTTACTATTCACTATAATATTGTTCACTCGGGTATTTGGGGTACTTTTCATGTCGGGTTACTATTCACGAAGTACTATTCATGAGATACTATTCACCCAGTTACTATTCACCCGAAAAATTGATTTCTTTTCTGTCCAAAATATTTTTGATACATGGATATTATTCTTGAATTTTACTCAACAAAGCAATATCATGTTGAAAATTTGGACATTATTGAATACTGGATAAATTAAATTATGAATCTTTAAAATTTATCATTTGTTTTCATTTAATTAAATGCTTATATCATTGTCATCATCATCATGCTTATATTGTGATGAAAGTCATCTTTGGCTTACGTGAATAGATGGACTGTTGGTTGATATAATTATGATCAGGGATTATTCGGTATAATCATGACCATTGATGCTTACATGAATATCCTTGGCCCGTAGTGCAGGGATGATTTGATGATGTGATTTATTTATTAAGCTGAGTCTCAGCGATAAAGTTGATGAAAACCTTTTTAAATCATAGAAGATAGTAGATATCATGCTCTACTTGACTCTTCTAATGGATTGTTTATTCAGCTGCAGTTAAACTTGTTGTCGATTATATTCTATCAGTTTAACATTGTTTAAGGCTAATGATAACTTATTCTATATTATCTTAGTCATAATATTTCTTACTGGGCTAGTTGAGCTCACCCTTTTACTTCCATTGTTCTCTTCAGGAAATGAGAACGTAGCCGGAACTAGTCGGGGAACAAAGTGATGGCCCGAGATGGTGTTATAGTAGTCCTCACTATTCTATAAAATAGTGTGACAATAAATGTAATGAGGACTCCATTTGAGTTTGGATATTGTCTAGAAGACAATATTCATGTAAAAACTCTCAGCTCATTTTGTATAATTAAGTTTCTATTTGTATTCAGTACCATGTATTTGGCGACCCAAGATGGGTGATGTATACCTATTTTGGGGGCGTCACAATTGGTATCAAAGCTTAGGAATATGATCCATGGCTGAGATGTGAGACAAGAACTAGGAGGGGAGAGACGGCGAATTCCTTCGCTAGTATGACCTACCAAAGATTATTTGATATTTAATTGGTCGGTCAGAGTATAGGGATAATATGTGATATGTCAATTAACCCTTGTTTTGTGGCAGTGTTTGAAAATGGCATCTGAAAATGTTGAGATCAACAATGAAGCACATGAGACCGTTGAGTCACCAACGTTCAATACCCATGATAATGTGCAACAGGAAGGCAATAATCCTCAGGTAAACAACAACACCGATCAAATGATGAATGATGGGATGTTCAGAAGCTTTATGCAATTCATACAACATCAGGCGAGAGTGGCTCCTGTCCAAAATGTAGGTGGAAACACTGGCAACTCTCGGACGGTCACCGCCAAGCAGTTCAAGGAGCTGGGACCACCGAAGTTTATTGGAGAGCCAAAACCACTTAAGGCGGAGACGTGGATAAAGCAGGTCACCAAGATATTTGATATCTTGTGATGCTCCGAGGAGCAAAAGGTTCCCTTTGCCACCTTCATGTTTCGAGGAGAGGCATATTACTGGTGGGAATCTGTAAAGCGTACTCAACTTGCCGCACTGAAAATGTCTTGGGAAAAGTTCCAAGAGTTGTTCAACAACAAGTACTTTCCCGAAAGTATTAGTCACATGAAGGAGGTGGAGTTTATCAAGTTGGAGAAAAATAATATGACCGTGTCACAGTACGAAGCTAAGTTTCTTTGAGTTGTCATTGCGCTTCACTTGGTTGATAATGAGGGAGAATGACGCGGATGTTTCTAAAAGGTTTAAAACCTGAGATACGTCAATACTTAATTTCTCACAAACTGTGTTTGTATTCAAATGTTGTAAATAGGGCTCAGTTATTGGAGTATGATATTGAGTCAACACAACCCAGAGAGAGCAGCCGACAAGTCGATAATACCAATGGTAGCAGTTATAGAAGCAATGACAACAAACGTGGAGGGAATCAACATGCCAAAAATGGTAACCACACCGGTGGTAATCATGGCCAAGATAATAGAAGTGGAAATTTCAAGAAGAGGAGATTAAATAATGATGGAAAGACGTCAACACCAGCACTTGTTGTTAAGGAAGGAGAACGACCACCGATCGTATGTTACAAATGCAGATGGGAGGGACACATCAGTCCAAACTGTGCGCAGCAATCCAAAGCATGTTAAAATTATGGAAGAGAAGGTCACCTTGCCCGATTTTTTCAGGCACCAAAGTCAAGTCCAGCTGGGATGGAGGCATCAAAGGCCATCCCAGACAAGACAAAACCGGTAGTTCAAGGGAGAGTGTTTATCGTAACCTCCCAAAAAGCAAGGAATCCAAACGAGGTGATCACGGGTAAGCTAATCATAAACTCTTGCGAAGCTTATACCTTATTTGATACCGGTTCTACCCATTCTTTTATTTCTCCTACTTGCGCTCAACGTTTAAATTTGACTCCAGAGAAATTAGACTTTGACTTATCGGTTGAAACTCCGTTGGGGGAAAACCTTTATTACATCCACTGTTTATAAGTCTTGTTTGATTCAAATCCAGAACCGCCGACGTTACTGTCGATCTTATCTCCTTAAAAATACTTGCATTTGACGTGATTCTAGGGATTGATTGGTTAACTACTCATCATGCTAAAATTGATTGTTTTCGTAAGGTTGTTAGCTTTCATATTCCTAATTAACCTATTATGCGAATTCAAGCAACCAAACCATTAAAATCAATCATGGTCATCTCAAGCCATAAAGCTATTCGTTTATTGAAAAATGGATGTCAAGCTTTCTTAGCTCATGTCACAGATTTAAACAAAAATAAATCGGTCTTGAATGATATTTCCACTGTTAATAAATTTTCGATGTATTCCTCGAAGAACTTCACAGCCTACCCCAGAGCGTGAAATTGAATTTTGTATCGACCTTGAACCCGGTACAAAACCCATTTCCAAAGCCTCATATCGAATGGCTCCTGTTGAACTTCAGGAGTTAAAGACTCAACTGCAGGAATTGTTAGACATCGTTTTCATTCGTCCTAGTACATCTCCTTGGGGTGCTCCTATTCTTTTCTTAAAGAAGAAAGATGGAAGAATGCGACTTTGTATTGATTATCGGGAGTTGAATCATGTCACCATCAAAAATAGGTACCCGTTGCCACGCATTAATGACCTGTTTGACCAGTTACAAGGTGCCAAATTCTTTTCAAAGATCGATCCTCATTCTGGATATCATCAGTTAAAGATTAAAATCGATGACATCCCAAAAACTGCTTTCAGAACTCGGTACGTGCATTATGAATTCCTAGTCATGTCTTTTGGATTGACTAATGCTCCTGCTGCCTTCATGGATATGATGAACCGAGTATTCAAGGAATATTTGGATCATTTTGTAGTCGTCTTTATTGATGACATCCTCATATATTCCAAAAGCCATGAAGATCATGAGCAACACTTGAGGCTGATACTCTAAAAGCTTCGTGAAAACAAGTTTTATGCCAAGTTAAAGATCATGAGCAACATTTGAGGCTGATACTCCTTATATATTCCATGATTTGATAGCATTCCTTGGGCATGTGATATCAAATCATGGAATATATGTTGACCCAGCAAAGATTGAAGCAATTCAAAGCTGGGAGCAACCCAAGTTAGTGACCGAAGTACGTAGCTTTCTCGGCTTAGCTGGATATTATCGGAGATTCGTAGAAGGGTTTTCCCAAATCGCTACTCCATTAACTCAGTTGACTCGAAAAGATACAAAATTCGGTTGGAGAGAAGAATGTGAGAAGAGTTTTTAAGAACTCAAGAGGAGACTCATTTCAGCACCTGTTCTGACAATACCATCTGGTTCGGAGGGATTTGTCATCTACAGTGATGCTTCAGGCAAAGGTTTAGGATGTGTTCTCATGCAACATGTGAAAGTCATAGCCTATGCCTCACGACAACTCAAAGAATATGAGAGAAACTATCCTACTCATGATCTAGAGCTGGCAGCTGTCGTTTTTGAGCTTAAGATTTGGAGGCAATACCTGTATAGAGAGAAGGTGGAGATTTATACGGATCATAAAAGCCTCAAATATTTCTTCACTCAAAAGGAACTCAACATGCGGCAAACACGATGGCTTGAGCTGTTGAAAGATTATGACCATACCATTCAATACCATCCTGGAAAAGCGAACGTAGTAGCTGATGCATTGAGTAGAAGATCATATGCGGGTACGAGTGCGATATTGTCAACGCAAAGGCCCATTTTGTATGACTTATAAAGGATGGAGATAGAGTTAAAGACTCTAGCGACCCATGTGATGATTGAGAATATACAAGTAGAATCGACTTTAATCGATAAAGTTAAAGCTGGTCAAGCTACAGACCTAGAGCTAATGCGTATGAAGAAGAAAGTGCAAGAAGATGCTATTTCGGAAGCAAGAATCGGTGAAGAAGGAATACTTTGAGTCAACTCCAGACTTTATGTTCCTAACAATTCTGACTTGAAGTATAAAATTATGATGGAGGCGCACAACACACCGTTTGCAATCCATCATGGGAGTACTAAAATGTATCATGATCTTCGACATACATTTTGGTGGAGCAATATGAAGAGAGAGATAACGGGGTTTATCTCAAGGTGTCTAACTTGTCAACAAGTCAAGGCGGAGCATCAAGTGCCTAAAGGTCCATTGCAACCACTTGAAATTCTAGAATGGAAGTGGGAGCAAAATACAATGGATTTCGTTACTGGTCTTCCCAAGTTTTCTCATGTCATAGATGCAATTTGTGTGACGCTCCCAAAATAGGTATACATCACCCATCTTGGGTCGCCAGATACAAGGTACAAAATACAAATACAACCTTAAATATACAACATGAACTGTGAGTTTTAATACAAATATAATCTTCTAGACAGTATTCAAACTCAAAATAAGTCCTCAATACATTTATTATCACATTATTTCATAGAATAGTGAGGACTACAAATGCTATCATCTGGACCGTCACTCCGTTCCCCGACTAGTCCCTGCTACGTTCTCATTTCTTGAAGAGAACAATGAAAGCAAAAGGGTGAGCTCAACTAGCCCAGTAAGAAATATTATGACTAAGATAATGCAGAATAAATTATCATTAGCCTTCAATAGTATTAAACTGATAAAATATAACAAACATCAAGTTTAACTGCAGCGGAACAAGCAATCCATTAGAAGAGTCAAGTAGAAAATAAAATCTACTATCTTCTATGATTTAAAAGATTTTTCATTACTTTTATCGCTGAGACTCAGCTTAATAAATAATCAACATCATTCCTGCACTATGGCCAATGATATTCATTAGTATCACGACCACAAATTATCCATGCACTACGGGCCAAGGATATTCGTGTATTCATCAATGGTCATGATCATGCCAACAACTGTCCATCAATGCACTACGACCAATGAGGATTTTTACCACATTATTTGCAATATTACGGTCATTATTATACCAAATAATCCTTGGTCATAATCATACCAAGTCCATCTATGTACTACAGGCCACAGATGACTTTCAACATATTATAAACATGAGGATGATGACAATGATATAAGAATTCAATAAAACAAGTTCAAGGATAAATTTTTAAAGATATATAATTTAATTTATCCTGAAATCAATAACGTCCAAATTGTCAACATGATACTGTTTTGTGGAGTAAAATTCAAGAATGCTCAGAAGAATATTTCCATGAAAAGATACTGGATGAAGCGGAAATATCAAGGATATTCCACTAATTTCATGGAATATAGAAGCTAAAACTTTAACCAACTGAGTATAATAGAATATAAGAAACCACAAATAGATTTTTGCCGCCATGCGGTAATCCACGTAGACAGATTATTCCAACAGAGTAATAAAGAATGGAACCAGGACATGCGAAATCCGCACAGACAGGTTATTCCAACATAATAATAAAGAATGGAACTAGGTCATGCGTAATCCGCACAGACAGGATGTTCCAACAGAATAATAAAGAAGGAATAACAATAGAATTCACCAGGCATGCGATAGATCGCATAGATTTGTTATTCCAACAGAATAATAAAGAATGGAATAACAAGAATTTCATCATGTATGCAGTACTTCGCATAGACAGGCTATTCCAACATAATAATAAAGAATGGAATAACAACCCTTACGAGTATTGAAAGAAAATAACTCACTTCATGAATACGAAAGAATAATACCCCTTACCTTAAAAAAAAGAGTATTCCGACGGATAGGGCGGGGATATACTTGAAGAAAACTTGCACTATTTTCTACGCTCAAAGCTTTCTTAAACTCTAAAGAAATACACTCAAGATTATAGAAGAAATATTCTCTGAATTTCTAGTGTGATTTTCAATTCTAACTAAGCATCCTATTTATAGGAGAATGGAAAGGATACTATGCTGCACTATGCAATAAAATATAATATATTCTATTTATAATCAAATAAAACAAAACTTTATAAAAAGTATTCTATTTTATATAAAAAGTTTTTACTATGTAGGCACTATACAAACATTATACATAATAAAATATATTATATTCTATTTATAATCAAATAAAACAAAACTTTATAAAAAGTATTCATTTTATATAAAAAGTTTTCTGTTTTATTACATTTATAATAATAATAAAACAACATTTATCACCATTATTATAATTCACAATATTAATCGACTGTGTCATTCCCGGGGAGAGGGGCTTTCAATAAGGATTTCTCCCTATAGTAGCGCGCAATTAGGTGACCAGACCTCTCCTTGACAGAACTTCTAGACATCGTCAATATTGAAAATAATAATATTAATAACTCTGTCATCTCAATTATTAATTAATAATATAAAATATCGATAATAATTGAATCAAATAACGTGAGATACTATGCAGCAATTACTGTAGTAATAATTGAACAAAACTGAGTGACTTCTCATGTAAGCATCAATATGCAATACCGTGTGCTACTATGAAATCACGCATAGACATCGTACATTTTTTTAACACCGGGTGTTTCAACAGTTAACGGTAAAACTTCCGCCGTTATTTTCATAAAATATTTTTGTCGTTTTCTCAATCCGAAAATAATTCCGTAGTGGGGTCCACCAATGATTGTGTCATTGTACGAATATTCCCTGACCAATCGAATATAATACAACAACTTGCGTACTTTGCAAAATTTATAAATATTACCCACAACTATAATATTATATCAAATTTACTCCATAATATTCAAAAATGATATTTATAGAAAATTCATCTTTACATAAAAGTTGGGGTCTTACAACCTCCCCTTCTTATAAAATTTTGCCCTCGAAATTAGAGTACGTACCTGGTATGTCGAAGAGGTAAGGATACCTTAATTTCATTTCAGATTCTAACTCCCGGGTCATTTCCTCAACATCGTGGTTTCTCCACAAAACTTTGACTTGAGGTATAACATTGGAGCGTAAAATATATTCCTTCTTGTCCAAGAATTTAACAAGAACCTCTTCATACGTTAAATCTTCCGCTATTTGTCCGGTTCTAACTCAATAATGTGGTTCGGGTCTTCCACATATTTACGTAACATAGATATGTGAAAAACATTATGAACATTAGACATACTTGGCGGTAAAACGAGTCTATAGCCACAGTTCCTACTCGATCGAGGATTAAAAATGGGCCAATGAATCGAGGATTGAGCTTTCCTCTCTTTTTAAATCTCGTAACTCCTTTCCATTGAGCAACACGTAACAACACATGATCTCCAATATCGAATTCCACGTCCTTTCGATGAAGATCAGCATAACTCTTTTGTCGATCTTGTGAGGTTTTTATACGTTGTCGGATCATTTGAATCTTTTCTTAGTCATACGTACCAACTCTAGTCCCAACAACGTTGCTTCACCCACCTCATCTCAGCATACTGGAGAACGACACTTTCTTCTATACAACGCCTCAAATGGAGCCATGTCAATACTTGCTTGATAACTGTTGTTGTAGGAAAACTCCACCAATGGTAAGAACTTTTCCCAACTTCCCTTGAAGTCAAGGACACAAGGTCTTAATAGATCTTTAAGAGTTTGAATAGTCCTCTCCGATTGCCCGTCCGTCTGAGGATGATATGCCGAGCTAAATCGTAAATCCGTGCCCATAGCTTTCTGCAAACTAACCCAAAATCATGAAGTGAATCTTGGGTCTCGATCAGAAACTATGGATACTTGCATACCATGCAGTCTTACAATCTCATTAATGTACATACGAGCAAGACGTTCAAGTGTATAAGTTTCTCGTATTAGTAAGAAATGAGCAGACTTTGTCAATCTATCAACAATGACCCAAATTGCATCTTTGCCTTGAGAAACCTTGGGAAGACCAGTAACGAAATCCATGGTAATGTGCTCCCACTTCCATTCTGGAATTTTAAGTGGTTGAAATGGTCCTTTTGGTACTTGATGCTCTGCTTTAACTCGTTGACAAGTTAGACACCTTGAGATAAACATCGCTATCTCTCTCTTTATATTGCTCCACCAAAATGTATGACGAAGATCACGATACATTTTGGTACTCCCAGGATGGATTGCAAATGGTGTGTTGTGCGCCTCCATCATGATTTTATACTTTAAATCAGGGTCATTAGGAACACAAAGTCTGGAGTTGACTCAAAGTATTCCTTCTTCATCGATTCTTGCTTCCGCCATAGCACCTTCTTGCACTTTCTTCTTCATACGGATCAGCTCCAGGTTTGTAGCTTGAGCAGCTTTAACTTTATCGATTAAAGTCGGTTCTACTCGTATATTTGTTATCATCACGTTGGTCCCTGGAGTCTTTAACTCTATCTCCATCCTTTGCAAGTCATATAAAATGGGCCTTTGCGTTGACAATATCGAACTCGTACCGCGTATGATGATCTTCTACTCAACGCGCGTCACCTCTACGTTCGCTTTACTGGGATGGTATTGAATGGTATGATCATAATCTTCAAATGATTCAAGCCAACGTCGTTGCCGCATGTTGAGTTCCTTTTGAGTGAAGAACTATTTGAGGCTTTTATGATCCGTAAAGATCTCCACTTTCTCCCCATCTGAGGTAATGCCTCCCATTTTAAGTTCGAAAGCGATAAACCGCCAACTCTAGATCATGAGTAGGATAATTTCTCTCATATTCTTTGAGTTGTCGAGAGGCATAGGCTATGACTTTCCCATATTGCATGAGAACACATCCTAACCTTTTGCTCAAGCATCATCTTTGTAGATGACAAATCCCTCAAGAGGCGGATGGTATTGTCGAACACGTCTTTGAAATGAGTCTTCTCTTGAGTTCTTAAAACTCTTCTCACATTCCTCGCTCCAACCGAATTTTGTATCTTTTCAAGTCAGCTGAGTTAATGGAGTAGCGATTCAAATAAATCCTTCCACGAATCTCCGATAATAACCAACTTGGTCGAGAAAGCTACGTATTTTGATCATCGATTAAGGTTGCTCCCAGCTTTGAATTGCTTCAATCTTTGCTGGGTCAACATATATTCCATGATTTAATATCACATGCCCAAGGAATGCTATCAAATCATGGAATATATGAGGAGTATCAGCCTCAAGTGTTGCTCATGATCTTCAACTTGGCATAAAGCTTATTTTCACGAAGCTTTTGGAGTATCAGCCTCAAGTGTTGCTCATTGTGACAACCCGAGAATTTGAATATTTTTAAAATTTTTATTAATTGATTTAAGGTTCAAAAATAGAGCCTAGACAGAAAATAAGTGTATGTGTTTAATATTATTAAGATGGAATTTTGAGGATTTCAAAATTATGTGAATGATTTAGGTGAATTATTCAGGATTAAGTATTACGTGAATATGTTCTGTGTATATGTGTACAGTATGTGGTTAAGGGTCAAGGGTTGACCAGATAAACGATATATGTAACAAACCCTATACATATATTAAGAACGTCAACGTTCGGTTAGAAAACCCTAGCGTTTAACAAGAAACCCTAGAAACCGGTTCTGAAAACCCTAATTTCAGTTCCGGGAATTCGAAACCCTAATACGGTGCATGAAACCCTAATCTGGGAACTTAAATAATTATTATATTGCTGAAGTGTAAATAATTATAATATTAATTAGGGTAACGCTTAATTAGTTAGCAAACCCTAAAAGTTGTTAAACCCTAATCTAATTACGAAATCTAATTTCTATTTTAGAAAATTAATTTTTCTATTAGAAACCCTAATTTGTGGGTTGAAAACCCTAATGACCATTTTGACCCTAATTGCTTAATTAGCAAATTTAATTAGGAAATACTAATCCTAATTAGCAATGTTTAAATTATGATTAAGAAATTTTAATATAATTAGTGAATCCTAATTATAATTTAGAAATATTAATTTTTATTTTTAAAAACCTAAATTGGAAATTTTAGAAATTTAATTTGAAAGTCAAGGGTTAAACCCTAAATCTTAAATGCTCCAAACCCTAAACCCTAAGGGTTTGGCCAAAGTCCAAAATGCCATTAAAATAAAATGGAAAATGACTAGAATGCCCTTTGTTGTATTATTGAAGCTTGCTTGCAAATCTTGCCAAGAGATTGGGTTCTTGACCAACTAAAAATCTCCCATGTGCCTATATCTCACCAAAAATCAGATATCCTTGCCACCTAGCATCAATCTTAACCATGGATTATAAAGATCTAAGATTAAAATGTAAGAATTACTTACTTTATTTCTCATTTGCTTCAAGTCCCTTCTCTCTCTATATTTTCGGATCTTAGAGTGAGACAGTCTGAGAAAACAAGCCCTTATAACATCAAGAACAGATCATAAGGATTAGAATCAAAGGATCAAAGCTAGAAATGGTAAGAACCCTAAATTTTGAAATCTCTTGATTTTATGTTAGATGTTGTAATTGATGTATTAAATATGTGTAATAAGGTGTCACTTAATGATCTGGGTTGCTGTATAGTGAATCCATAACATCAAAGTGCTCGAAATAATCATTTTAAGAAATCTGGGAAAAAGTTTAAAAAGTGGCCTGACAGTCATATGTCAGAGCCTCTAGATCTTTATGTGTTTGATGTTTTGTGTATTTTACGTTATGGATCTATTCTATGATATGTAGGCTATAATCTAAAACTTAAAACAGTGTCCAAACATGTCTAGATCGCTTGCTATAAGCGGTCAAACCACGTTAACTGTTCACGAAAAACGAATTCTGGGCAGCCCAGAATTCTAGTAACGTCTGACAAGTTTGTTTAAGCGTCTGATCTTGCTGTATATTAATGTTTTAGACATGGTGTTGTATTAAGGTTGTAGACGGACATGTAGCCAACCCATACATGCCCTTATATCACTCAGATCTTGTATATAATCAAAGAAATGGGCAATTAAACTAGCGTTGACCACATACCTGGACAAAATCTGGAAAAACCCAGATTCATGAAGAACACGTTTTCTGACATAGGTTGACTAGCTTGAATCTGCCATTTGTGTTGTTTTTTAGATGATCTTGTTGTATATGAATGGACCCTGACATCCCCTCTACATGTATGAACCTTCATAACACTTAACTAATGACTAGAACCGTAATATAGTTGAGCCACATAGTGAGCACTCGAACCTGTTTGGGTTTCTGGGTAACCCAGAAATCCCAGCAGGCCTCTGACAGTATCTTTGAGAGCTTAGATCTTGCCGGTTAGTGATATTATATATGGCTATAAAATTTGTTCATGATTATAGTATTACACTTATACTACATGGTTAACAACATTAGAAGCCCAGAAAACCTTATGAACACAGATTTACCTTCGGTCAAACCTCATACCTCGGTGACTGAAAGAACACTCAAGAACAATTTGAAGAACACCTATAGCGGACAGATTACGTCCGCTATAAGGCCCTTTAGTGACAGTTTCAATTTCTAATTTCTAGAAATTATTAAATAAATTGAAATAAATAGATTTTAATTATTAAAAATATTTATAAATTCCAAAAAAATATTTAAAATTCTGAAAAATAGTTTTTCATTATTTTAAGTATATTTCATAAATATTTAATATTTTTGGAATATAAATGGTATTTAATTTATTTAATTATAATATTAAATAAATGATTTAAAATGATTTTAATTCATAAAAATCATGAAAAATTATATTATGATATTAGAAAATATTTTAAGTTATTTTTGATGACTTTTAATATTTTGTGATGAATTTCATTAATATTTTATTATTAATGGTAATTAATTTATTTAATTAATGTATTAAATAAATTATGCAAAAATAGAATTTATGATTTAAAAATCATATAAAAATGATTTAAGTGTTATAAAAATATCTTAAGTTATAAAATATAACTTTTGATATTTTGTCATGAAAATATTAATATTTTAATATTAAAAGCAATTATCGGATAATGAATTTAATTGTTTAAAATCATATAAAGGTGATTTTAAAGTATTAAAAATACTTTGATATATTATAAATATATTATAATATTATGACATGTATTTCATTAATATTTGATAATAAATAAATATTAGTGTAAAAAGAATTAAGTAGTATTTAATTTATTTAAATGCGTTATTAATGATTTAAAAATCAAGATAAATAGTAATAATTATTTAAAAATTATTACGAGACTTTGAAATATATTTCGACTGTTATTGAAATTATTTAACTTAATTGTTAAGTGTTAAGTCAGAGTTTAATTGAACTTAGACTCGAAGAATTATCCAACTAGACCGTCGGGACATTAGAACTTTGTTGAACTCAAGTCAAACTGAAATTGTTTGACCTGATACTGAGTCTTATGTGTGTTATAGACTAATAGGGTTATGTGTTTAGGTTATTTTGTGTATATATATATATATAATAATATTATATTGTGATGATATTATTCTAATATTGGAGATCTATATTACTAATATAGGTCTTCGGATAAGGCGATATAAATTACGTAGCGGTAATCAATGGTTCAGGCAAGTTTGTTTTACTTAACTCTATTAAAAGTGTTTCATTCGGATAAGCTTATGGTTAATCATTGCTGATTGCCATGTATAATTGTACTGTGTACATATTGCATATATAAGTCAGGTATGAAAGGCTGATCACCTTCATTACCAGTTGTTTCAGATATATTTGTTCATATATAATACTTGTTCAGTCATAAATTTGTTCCTGCTAATTCACAATTATATTGTTGAATTATAGCCAGCCAATTATTCAAATCATTTCAATCATGATATATCGTTATATTGTTGAATTTAAACTTGTTGGGCAATCCTTATGCTCACCCTTGCTATATCATGATAAAACATTGCAGATTAAAACGAATGTGTCGGATACAATGACAGATTAAAGACAGTTACAACGTTAGGATATGTGTGCAGCTAAATTGTATAAGTATTGTATGTTAATAATGTTATGTGTTAGAAAAAATATGAAATGTGTATTAAGTTAAGGTTACTCGACCTTGGGGATTATGTATAAGTTATTGTATAAATAATTAATGTTTATATCTTTCGCAAATATAGTTGAATAGTTATAGAATGATCTAACCGGATCCGAGGTCATTTAGGACCTGGATTTGGGGCCGTCACACTCATGATCTTCACGACTTTTGGAATATATGAGGATATCATCAATAAAGATGACCACAAAGTGATCCAAATATTCCTTAAATAGTCGGTTCATCTTATCCATGAAGGCAGCAGGAGCATTAGTCAATCCAAAAGACATGACTAAGAATTCATAATGCCCGTACCGAGCTCTGAAGGCAGTCTTTGGAATATCCTCAGTTTTAACCTTCAACTGATGATATCCAGAACGAAGATCAATCTTTGAAAAGAATTGTGCTCCTTGCAACTGGTCAAATAGGTCATCAATGCGAGGTAACGGATACCTATTCTTGATGGTGACATGGTTCAATTCCCGGTAGTCAATACAAAGTCGCATACGCCCATCTTTCTTCTTCACGAATAGAATAGGAGCACCCCAAGGAGACGTACTAGGACAAATGAAACCAATGTCTAACAATTCCTGCAATTGGGTCTTTAACTCCTAAAGTTCAATAGAGCCATTCGATATGGGGCTTTGGAAATGGGTTTTGTAAAGGGTTCCGTGTCGATACAAAATTCAATTTCACGCCTAGGGTAGGCCAGAAGTTCTTGAGTGGAATACGTCAGAAATTTATTAACAATAGAAATATCATTCAAATCTGACGTATTTTTGTTTAAATCTGTGACATGAGCTAAGAAAGCTTGACATCCATTTTTCAATAAACGAATAGCTTTATGGCTTGAGATTACAGTGATTGATTTTAATGGTTTGGTTGCTTGAATTCGCATAATAGGTTGGTTAGGAATATGAAAGCTAACAACCTTACAAAAATAATCAATTTTTGCATGATGAGTAGTTAACCAATCAATCCCTAGAATCACATCAAATGCAAGTATTTTCAATGAAATAAGATCGACAGGTAATGTGAGGGTACCGATTTGAACCAAACAAGACTTATAAACAGTGTATGTAATGAAGGTTTCTCCCAACGGAGTTTCCATAGATAAGTCAAAGTCTAATTTCTCCGGAGTCAAATTTAATCGTTGAGCGCAAGTAGGAGAAATAAAAGAATGGGTAGAACCCAGATCAAATAAGGTATAGACTTCGCTTAGAGTTTATGATAAGCTTACCCGTGATGACCTCATTCGGGTTTCTTGCTTTTGGGAGGTCACAACAAACGCTCTCCTTGAACCACTCGGTTTTGACTTATGCAGGGACGGTATTTTGTGTCACCGCTCCAACCGGACTTGTCTTCGGTGCACAACAAAATCAGGCTAGGTGACCTCCTCTTCCACAATTATAACACGCTTTGGATGGCATCGCGCAGTTTGGACTGATATGTCCCTCCCCTCCATATTTGAAGCATATGATAGGCGGTCGTTCTCCTTCCTTAACAACGGGTGTTGGTGCTGACGTCTTTCCATCATTGTTGAATCTCCTCTTCTTGAAATCTCCATTCTTATTGTCTTGGCCATGATTACCACCAAAGTGGTTATCATTTCGGGCATGTTGATTCCCTCCACGTTTGTTGTCATCGCTTCGATGACTGCTACCACTGGTATTATCATTTTGTCGGCTGCTTTCTCTTGGTTGGGTTGACTCGTTATCGCGCTCCAATAACTGAGCCCTATTTACAACATCTGAATACAAACACAATTTATGAGAAATTAGATATTGACGTATCTCGGGTTTCAAACCTCTTAGAAATATCCACGTCATTCTTTCCTCATTATCAACCAAGTGAGACGTAAAATGGGACAACTCGACAAACTTAGCTTCATACTGCGACACGGTCATATTGTTATGCTCCAACTTGATGAACTCTACCTCTTTCATGTGACGAATACTTTCGGAAAAGTACTTGTCGTTGAATAGTTCTTGGAACTTCTCCCAAGACATCTTCAGTGCGGCAGGTTGAGTACGCTTTACCGATTCCCACCAGTAATTTGCCTCTCCTCGCAACATAAAGGTGGCAAAGGGAACCTTTTGCTCCTCGGAGCATCCCAAGACATCAAATATCTTGGTGATCTGCTTTATCCACGCTTCCGCCTTAAGTGGTTTTGGCTCTCCAATAAACTCCGGTGGTCCCAGCTCCTTGAACTGTTTAGCGGTGACCGTCCGAGAGTTTCCAGTGTTTCCACCTACATTTTGGATGAGGCCGCGCTCTACCGATGTTGCATGAATTGCATAAAGCCTCTGAACATTCCATCATTCATCATTTGGTCAGTGTTGTTGTTTGCATGAGGATTGTCGCCTTCCTGATGCACATTATCCTGCTTATTGATATGTGGAGACTCAACAGTCTCCTGTGCTCCATTGATATTCTCAACATTCTCGAATGTCATTTTCAGATACTGCCACAAAATAAGGGTTAATTGACATGTAACATATTATCCCTATACTCTGACCAACCAATTAAATACCAAATAAATTTATGTAGGTCATACTAGCGAAGGAATTCCCCATCTCTCCCCTCCTAGTTCTAGTCTCACATCTTAGTCAGGGATCATATCCCTAAGCTTTGATACCAACTGTGACGCCCCCAAGATAGGTATACTCACCCATCTTGGGTCGCCAGATATAAGGTACAGAATATAAATACAACCTTAAATATACAACATGAGATGTGAGTTTTAATATAAATAGTCTTCTAGACAGTATTCAAACTCAAAATAAGTCCTCAATACATTTATTATCACACTATTTCATAGAATAGTGAGGACTACTAATGCTATCATTTGGACCGTCACTCCGTTCCCCGACTAGTCCCTGCTACGTTCTTATTTCCTGAAGAGAACAATGAAAGCAAAAGGGTGAGCTCAACTAGCCCAGTAAAAAATATTATAACTAAGATAATGCCGAATAAATTATCATTAACCTTCAACAGTGTTAAATTGATAAAATATAACAAACATCAAGTTTAACTGCAGCGGAACAAGCAATCCATTAGAAGAGTCAACTAGAGAATAAAATCTACTATCTTTTATGATTTAAAAGGTTTTTCATAACTTTTATCGCTGAGACTCAGCTTAATAAATAATCCACATCATCCCTGCACTACGACCAAGGATATTCATTAGTATCATGACCACAAATTATCCATGCACTACGGGCCAAGGATATTCGTGTATTCATCAATGGTCATGATCATGCCAACAATTGTCCATCAATGCACTACGGCCAATGAGGATTTTTACCACATCATTTGCAACATAACGGTCATGATTATACCGAATAATCCCTGGTCATAATCATACCAAGTCCATCTATGCACTACAGGTCACAGATGACTTTCAACCTATTATAAACATGAGGATGATGACAATGATATAAGAATTCAATAAAACAAGTTCAAGGATAAATTTTTAAAGATTTATAATTTAATTTATCCATAAATCAATAACGTCCAAATTGTCAACATGATTCTGTTTTGTGGAGTAAAATTCAAGAATGCTTAGAAGAATATTTCCATGAAAAGATACTGGATGAAGCGCAAATATCAAGGACATTCCACTAATTTCATGGAGTATAGAAGCTAAAACTTTAACCAACTGAGTATAATAGAATATATGAAACCGCAAATAGATTTTTGCCGTCATGCGGTAATCCACGTAGACAGATTATTCCAACAGAGTAATAAAGAATGGAACCAAGTCATGCGTAATCCGTACAGACAGGATATTCCAATAGAATAATAAAGAATGGAACCAGGTCATGCGTAATCCACACAGACAGGATGTTCTAACAGAATAATAAAGAATGGAATAACAAGAATTTCACCATGTATGTGGTACTTTGCATAGACAGGTTATTCCAACATAATAATAAAGAATGGAATAACAACTCTTACGAGTATTGGAAGAAAATAACTCTCGTCGTGAATACGAACAAATAATACCCCTTACCTTAAAAAGAAGAGTATTCCGACGGGTAGGGCTGGGATATACTTGAAGAAAACTTACACTATTTTCTACGCTCAAAGCTTTCTTAAACTCTAAAGAAATACGCTTAAGATTATAGAAGAAGAATGTGACAACCCGAAAATTTAGATAATTAGTTAAATCTTAAATGATGGATTAAAGGTTGAATAATAAACCTAGACAGAAAATAAGTGAATGGATTTGATATTTCTGGGACGGAATTTAGTGAATTTGAAAATTCTTATGGTGGATTATTCAGGATTAAGTGTATATGTGTATATGTTCTGTGAAAATGAATATTATGTGAGGGTTTATATTTGTTTATTATATAAACGAATAAAAGAAACTAATGTGATCCTAATTATACATTAGGAATGAAGAATTGAATAACTTAAGGGTTATGATACGGGAGAATATTAGTATATAAATTATATACTAATTTTAATAGATTTATTTTATACATCTCAATTAATTTATTTTATAACCTAATTATAGCAAGTCTAATTGGGTTAAGAAAATAAGTGTGTATGAGTAAGAAATTAACTTACTAATGTGTGTAAGGGAACCCTAATTAAATAATGGGGAATGAATAAAAATTAATAAGTATAGAACTAATTTGATTTTTAGGCTCAAAGAATTAATTTGTAGCCCAAGTGTTTATTTAAGCATGAGACTTTTAGTTAATTAATTTAAGAACAATTAAATTATTGAGCTAGCCCAATATTTAATATAAAGGGCAAGTTTAGTGATGACCCAACTTATTTGGTGGAGAAGCCCAAGTTCATTTTAATTAGTAGGTAAAGGAATAAGAAAATGCAAGCCCAAAAAAAAATAAAAAAGGGAGTCCAAACTTGGCCCAATTAAAATCCACTTAAGGAGGGGTATTATAGTCATTAATTAAGCTATCAAATAAAAATAAAATGGGTGAATGAAGAGGACATGTGGCCAAAATTGGTGGAGTGGGAAAAGGAGTAGAATGTAATGATAAGTTAACTTTAGTAGGTAAACCACTTCATTTGTTGTCAACTTTTTAGTTGGACAACACACTAGGTGTTTCTTACAAGACATCTTTGCTATGATAAGAGAGTAGGTAAGATATGATGAATTGCAATCTAATCATTTGGATTATGCTAGCAAATCTAGGACATCCATTTTACTCTCATTTTAATTGCTAAAAAAATAAATAATAGAGAGAGAAAATGAAGTATTAGAAAAAAAAAAAATACTAAGAGAGGAGAGAGAGAAGAGAGGGAAGTCTAGAGGATGAAATCAAGGGGAAGAGGTTTTGATCTTCTTTTTATCCAAAATCATTTTTCACTTTGGAAGAATAAGGAAGAGTAGCCATAAATCAAAGGTATAAACCCTTTTGTTTATGTATTTTTGATTATTTTTAGTTATGTTCAATCAAAACTTGGATTGATGATTTCAAACCTCAAAAATATTAGATCTACATGATTTAGAATGTGTTATGTGTAGATCTATCCATTTTGAGTATCAAAAGTTAGATTAAAAGTAAGAAAAGTGAAGCTAGGGTTTCCAAATGTAGAAAATCCTAAATTTTTTTTAGCCTTGATGGTGTTTAATCTTGTGTTTGATGATTGTTTGATGAAATAAATCATGTATCATGGTAGAATCATGAGTATATGATGTATTATTAAATGTTATGATGAGTTATGTTGGATATTATGTGAAGACATGAAAGTTTTCTTAGAACTCACCAAGAGTTAAAAATCAGATTTTTGTGAAAACGGAACATGAAATTTAAATGATCGTATCTCCTAATATATTTTGAATTGTTTGAGTGTAGTCAATTTCTGGAGTTAGATATATGAGTCTTCTAATATATCCAAGTGGAATCACTGGAAAAGGTGTTGTAGATTTTAGTGTGGACTGATTTTAGTAAAGGAGTCAAAAACAGAAAAATGGCAAAAAATTCTGCCAAAGACATTGCAAGGGAAGTTTCGGCAACTTAAATTTTGACAAAATTTCTGGCCTTTTGGGAAATGAAAATATTTGGTATAAAGTAGCTCATGTCCAAAAATGAGCTCATTCCGACTTAAATTGAGCAAGTTATGGCCATTTCAATTTTTGGGGTTTTCGGACGAAAATCACTATAACCGGAGTTCTATAACTCCAATGGCCATGAAATTTAAACTGGAGGGTCACGTTAACACGTATAATATTATGCCAAGAGTTGAGAATTTCTGGAGTTAAGCAACAGGTAGCTAATTTCTTAAGGAATTAACTAGAAATTGATTTTTGAAAATACTTGAGGGAGTTGAAAAATTTCATAAAAATACTTTTGTGTATGGAATATATGTATATATGGTTGGCCAAAAGATAGAAAAATAATAAGTTGATTTGGTATTTTTGTGAAAAAGAATAGTGAATTCAAAGTTTTTGAAATTGAAGAATTGAATTGAAAAGATGCTAATCGATTTTGGTCTCTTTGAAATAGTAATTTCGTGGATCTTTGAAATGTAATTCGGTTTACTAAAATGATATTTCAGTTTACTGAAAGGTTATCTAGCTTACTAAAATAGCATATAAAGGGGAAAACTTTTAAGTATAAGTTATAAGTGATGAAAATATTATCAACGTGTAATGATAATACTAAGGTTATAGTGTAATGTCTAATACTTAACTTTGTGAGGGAAGGTTAGACAAGTTAATATAAGATAATGAGATTATAAGTAAGTAAATGAATATGGTGGTAAGATTATCTAATATTTGACTATGTGATTAAGTGTTAGATAGTATTATGAAATAAGGTACGATATGCTAATTGAAAGATCAATCTTATACCTGATAGGTCTTTTCAATAAAGAGAATAAATTAAATTGCGTAGCGGTAATCGACTATGCAGGCAAGTTTCCTTAACTCAAACTCGAGTTATATTTCAAAGCATGTTAGTGAATGATTATTGATGATTATTCATGTCTAAACTGATTATTGATTCGCACTTAGTGCATGTTGCATATGTTCATTAGGTATGAAAGGATGATCACCTTCATTACCATAAGGTTCAGTTAAATTGTTCATGGTCATTGTTGACCTTCAAACATTATTGATTCAATCATTCAATTATTGACATCTTGATTCATGTTCCTTCACAATTATTAAATTGTTGAAAACTTGAAAGCTTATTATTCTTTCAATCATGATATACCTTTATTGAATTTAAACTTGTTGGGCAAATTAGTTATTCACCCTTGCTATATCATGATAATAAATTTCAGATAAAGGCGAAGGCTTAAAGAAGGACAGAGACAAAAACAAAATACAGTAATAGATTGTTATAAGAATAACTATTTAGTTATCTTTTTGTAAACCTTTGTAATTTTGAAAGTATGTATTCAGTTAAGGTTAATAAACCTGGGAAAATGTTATAGAATTATGTAAAATAAACAATATATGTTTATTTGTTCCGCATTAGATGATATAATATGTATGATGATGAAGTATCGTATGTACCAAGTCCAGGTTCTTGGGACCCAGATTTGGGGACGTCACGGTTGGTATCAAAGTTGTAGGTTATAAACCTTAGGTAGGTGTACCTTAGGCTATAACCACAGAGATGAGGATAAGGAATAAACTCAAATAGAGTTTAATTTGTTAAGAGATGAATTTGAAAAATTCATTATTTAGTAAATAAGATTCAAAGAAGAATCTTGAAAAGTTATAAAGATCCAGAGTTACCTAACTCTGATGTTAAAGACAAAAAGTAATAATGAATAGAGTCTATGAGACTAAAAGTATAAAGGGAAAGGAGATCGTAAAACAAGACGATCATAAGATAGAAGAGAATCGTAATATAACACGATTATAAAATAAGATCACGACGTGATCAGATTGAATAGCAGAAAATCTATGACATGATTGGAATGATATAGCCTGACGCTATAAAGAGAGTGTACTATGAAATGGTACTATATAAACTCAGAAAAGAGTGGTAAATGTTAAGATACAGATTAAAGAAAATTCGTATTAAGATAAGAGAAAGTTAGAATGGTGTGGGATTTTAATTGAGGACTCATGTTAGCAGCTGAGTTGTATGATTCCTTGTATGGGTGGGGAATTTGTACTTGGTTTTAGAACCGCTTAGCTTCCTGATCTATATAATGGTTAGGTTGACCAATTCTTTGTATGGGCGGGGAATTGTTCGCTTAGCTTCCTATGTTGATTAGTGGTCGAGTTTGGTTTGACAACCACTTAGTTTTTGGTACTGATAATCATTGAAATGTCTGTGTCGCGCTATTTGCTATATGCATGTTGATAAGGTGATTCTTTTCTCATGTGTATAACAAATAGGTAGAGGATATAAGGTTAAGTTGTGAGTTCTTAAAACTCATACTTATGGTAAGTTCATGACTCATAATCATATGGTATGTTTTGAACCCTCAAATGAATGGACGATATAGTCCGACTAGGATAAGTTCTTAAACCCATATGATTGTGGCAAGTTATTGAACTCATAATGTGTGGTAAGTTTGATGGACTGGGGTATAAGAAAGTTATAAATGGATCATTGAGGATTATATGAATAGATAGAATTATTAAGCAATAGATCAGGAGAGAAAGTGAAGATAATAATGGAAGCATAGGTATTCCAAATCTTCTAGCTATGCTAGATTTCAAAATTTTGACATCAAGCTAAATTAAGCATCGATGTGCTTTTAAAAATAAAATGAATTTTTTTATTCTCAACTATATGGTGACCAGTGTGTATTTGTGAACTTTGGGACACCTACACATCGTTACCGGGATTGTTGAGATGATAAAATAGATTTGAAATGATTTTTGGAACGGTTTAAAGAAGAGTCTATACTAATTGATTCGGCTAGACAAAAATGATTTGAGATGTCAAAATGTATTTTATATATCATCAATGTATCATGGAACCTGAGGCAGAATGATAAAAATGATGGAGTTATCAATGCAGAATTACTTAGTGTTGGATGGGATCTAAAGATCGTCAGCCCACTATGGAATGATGTAGTATGACAAAGTCACACAATGACGGAATCCTCAAACGGACTGTAAATACAGTGCGGTATCATAACGTCATAAAATGATTTTCAAAATTTTAAAGAAAAAAAAATTAAGTGCCAATTAAATTTGGACAGACACATGCTTCGATTGAAATTCGAATTATTCGATATACGTCTAAGCTATTTGATTCAGCTAGACAAAGGTTTATGAAAAATTCAACGTATATTTGAGAATTTATCCCGAACCAAATTGTTTTGGTGTGGAATCCTATGATAAGACTGAGGTGAACTATGTTGTTTGGATAAAATAATTCAATCTAGTAGCGTAAATATTCGCTAAACATGATAATACGTTATGCATGACATAAAAGTACGAGAGGCTAATCACCTAAAGTACTAGCAACGGTAGTTTACCTTCTTTGTGATTGTAAACATACCTAGTAATTTAATGTTTTGCGATATAAACATCGTTAAAACTACGTGTTCATGGTCTATATGACCCCTCAGCATGATTTGAAAAGTTTGAACTCCTTAGACTGAAGTCATAGAAGAATGTGATAGTAGCAGAGCTTCTCATAGTAGTAAGAAAGATGTACTCATTAAATTGAGCATGAAATTAAGTGAATGTTAATTAAAAAACCTAGTTTTGATGAATAAAAGGAGTGGCGATTAGTAGACTAAAATTTCGAGGACGAAATTCTTAGAAGAAGGGGTGAATGTGACAACCCGAAAATTTAGATAATTAGTTAAATCTTAAATGATGGATTAAAGGTTGAATAATTAACCTAGACAGAAAATAAGTGAATGGATTTGAGATTTCTGGGAAGGAATTTAGTGAATTTGAAAATTCTTATGGTGGAATATTCAGGATTAAGTGTATATGTGTATATGTTCTGTGAAAATGAATATTATGTGAGGGTTTATATTTGTTTATTATATAATCGAATAAAAGAAACTAGTGTTATCCTAATTATATATTAGGAATGAAGAATTTTAATAACTTAAGGGTTATGATACTTGAGAGGAGAATATTAGTATATAAATTATATACTAATTTTAAGAGATTTATTTTATATATCTCAATTAATTAATTTTATAACCTAATTATATAGCAAGTCTAATTGGGTTAAAAAAATAAGTGTGTATGAGTAAGAAATTAACTTACTAATGTGTGTAAGTGGAACCCTAATTAAATAATGGGAATGAATAAAAATTAATAAGTATAGAACTAATTTGATTTTTTAGACTCAAAGAATTAATTTGTAGCCCAAGTGTTTATTTAAGCATGAGACTTGTAGTTAATTAATTTAAGAACAATTAAATTATTTAATATAGCCCAATATTTAATATAAAAAGGCAAGTTTAGTGATGACCCAACTTATTTGATGGTGGAGGAGCCCAAGTTTCATTTTAATTAGTAGGCAAAGGAATAAGAAAGTGCAAGCCCAAAAAGAAATAAAAAGGGAGCCCAAGCATGGCCCAATTAAAATCCACTTAAGGAGGGGCATTATAGTCATTAATTAAGATAGCTAATAAAAATAAAATTGGTGAATAAAGAGGACATGTGGCCAAAATTAGAGAGAGGGAAAAGGAGTAGAATGTAATGATGAGTTAACTTTAGTAGGTAAACCACTTCATTAGTTGTCAACTTTTTATTTGGACAACACATTAATGTTTGCTTGCAAGACATCTTTGCTATGAGAGAGAGAGAGAGCAAGTAAGATATGATGAATTACAATCTAATCATTTTAATTTTTCTAGCAAATCTAGGACATCCATTTTACTCTCATTTTTTTCTGCTAAAAAAAATAGAGAGAGAGAGAGAAAAGGAAACCCTTCATGGGAAAAGGATAGAAGAATCTCCATGAGAGAAAAAAAAAAAGAAGAAGAAGAGAGGAAGAAAGAAAGGGAAGAGGGCCTGAGCTTCATGCAATCCAAAATTTTAACCTACTTTGGGTATAGAAGGAAGGAAGCTAAAAAATCAAAGGTACACAAAATTAATTTCAAGGATTTTTTTGATTATTTTTGGATTTGATGGAGAAAAGGGTTTGATGATTTGAAAGTTAGGACCCTTTTATTTACATGTTTTATGTAGATTATGTGTAGAATCTAATTCATTTCAAGTATCAAAAGTTGGATCAAAAAGAGAGAAATGAAACTAGGTTTTCCAAATGTAGAATATCCTAATTTTTTTAGCCTTGATGGTGTTTAATCTTGTGTTTGATGATTGTTTGATGAAATAAATCATGTATCATGGTAGAATAATGAGTATATGAGATATTATTATGTGTTATGATGAGTTATGTTGGATATTATGTGAAGACATGAAAGTTTTCTTAGAACTCACCAAGAGTTAAAAATCAATTTTTTGTGAAAACGGAACATGAAATTTAAATGACCGTATCTCCTAATATATTTCGAATTTTTGAGTGTGGTCAATTTTTGGAGTTAGATATATGAGTCTTCTAATATATCCAAGTGGAATCACTGAAAAAGGTGTTGTAGATTTTAGTGTGCACTGATTTTAGTAAAGGAGTCAAAAACAGAAAAATGGTAAAAGTATTCTGCCAAAGACATTGCAAGGGCAGTTTTGGCCACTTAATTTTTGACAAAATTTTCGGCCTTTTGGTAAATGAAAATATTTGGTATAAAGTAGCTCCTGTCCAAAAATGAGCTCATTCCGACTTAAATTGAGCAAGTTATGGCCATTTCAATATTTGGGGTTTTCGGACAAAAATCGCTATAACCGGAGTTTTATAACTCCGATGGCCACGAAATTTAAACTGGAGGGTCACGTTAACACGTATAACATTATGCCAAGAGTTGAGAATTTCTGGAGTTAAGCACCAGGTAGCTAATTTCTTAAGGAAATAACTAGAAATTGATTTTTGAAAAATACTTAAGGGAGTTGAAAAATTCCAGAAAAATACTTTTGTGTATGGAATATATGTATATATGATTGGCCAAAAGATAGAAAAATAATAAGTTGATTTGGTATTTTCGTGAAAAAGAATAGTGAATTCAGGTTGCTGAAATTGAAGATTATGAATTCAAAGTTCTTTGAAATTGAATTGATCCGCTATCTGATTTTGGTCTCTTTGAAATAGTAATTTTAGGATCTTTGAAATGTAATTCGGTTTACTGAAATGATATTTCAGTTTACTGAAAGGTTATCTAGCTTACTAAAATAGCATATAAAGGGGAACACTTTTAAGTATAAGTTATAAGTGATGAAAATATTATCAACGTGTAATGATAATACTAAGGTTATAGTGTACTGTCTAATACTTAACTTTGTGATGGAAGGTTAGATAATTTAATATAAGATGATGAGATTATAAGTAAGTAAATGAATATGGTGGTAAGATTATCTAATATTTGACTATGTGATTAAGTGTTAGATGGTATTATGAAATAAGGTATGATATGCTAATTGACAGATCAATCTTATACCTGATAGGTCTTTTCAATAAAGAAAATAAATTAAATTACGTAGCGATAATCGACTATGCAGGCAAGTTTCCTTAACTCAAACTCGAGTTATATGTCAAAGCATGTTAGTGAATGATTATTGATGATTATTCATGTCTAAACTGATTATTGATTCGCACTTAGTGCATGTTGCATATGTTCATCAGGTATGAAAGGCTGATCACCTTCATTACCATAAGGTTCAGTTAAATTGTTCATGGTCATTGTTAACCTTCAAACATTATTGATTCAATCATTCAATTATTGACATCTTGATTCATGTTCCTTCACAATTATTAAATTGTTGAAAACTTGAAAGCTTATTATTCTTTCAATCATGATATATCTTTATTGAATTTAAATTTACTGGGCAAAGTAGTTGTTCACCCTTGCTATATCATGATAATAAATTTCAGATAAAGGCGAAGGCTTGAAGAAGGACAGAGACAAAAACAAAATACAGTAATAGATTGTTATAAGAATAACTATTTAGTTATCTTTTTGTAAACCTTTGTAATTTTGAAGGTATGTATTGATTAAGGTTAATAAACACAGGAAAATGTTATAGAATTATGTAAAATAAACAATATATGTTTATTTGTTCGCATTAGATGATAGAATATGTATGATGATGAAGTATCGTAACATACCAAGTCCGAGGTTCTTGGGACCCGATTTGGGGACGCAATCAAATAAAACAAAACTTTATAAAAAGTATTCTATTTTATATAAAATATTTTTCGCATTTTATTACATTTATAATAATAATAAAATAACATTTATCAAGACATTATTATAATTCACAATATTAATCGAATCGGTCATTTTCAGAAAGAGGGGGCTTTCAATAAGGATTTCTCCTTATTGTAGCGCGTAATTTAGTGACCAAACCTCTCCTCGATGTAACTTCTAGACATCGTCAATATTGTAAATAATAATATTAAAAAATCTGTCATCTCAATTATTGATTTAATAATATAAAATATCGACAATAATTGAATCAAATAACATGAGATACTATGCAGCAATTACTGTAGCAATAATTGAACAAAACTAAGTGACTTCTCACATAAGCATCAATAATCAATACCGTGTGCTACTATGCAACCACGCCAGACATCATTATTTTTTACTTTTAACTGGGTGTTTCAACAGTTAACGGTAAAACTTCCGCCGTAATTTTCATAAAATATTTTTGTCGTTTTCTCAATTCGACAATAATTCCGTTGTGGGGTCCACCAATGATTTTTCCGTTGTACGAATATTTCCTATTAAAACGAATAATCCCTGACCAATCGAATATAATGTAACAACTTGCGTACTTTGCAAAATTTATAAATATTACCCATAACTATAAGATTATATCAAATTTACTCTATAATATTCAAAAATGATATTTATAGAAAATTCATCTTTATTCATAAAAGTTGGGGTCTTACAATTTGGGTCATTGTTGATAGATTGACCAAGTCTGCTCATTTCTTACCGATACGAGAAACTTATACACTTGAACGTCTTGCTCGTATGTACATAAATGAGATTGTAAGACTGCATGGCGTACTAGTATCCATAGTTTCTGATCTAGAGACCCAAGATCCACTTCAAGATTTTGGGTTAGTTTGTAAAAAGCTATGGGCACGGATTTACGATTTAGTTCGGCGTATCATCCTCAAACGGACGGATAATCAAAGAGGACTATTCAAACTCTTGAGGATTTATTAAGACTCAGTGTCCTTGATTTCAAAGGAAGTTGGGACAAGTTCTTACCATTGGTAGAGTTTTCCTATAATAACAGTTATCAAGCAAGTATTGGCATGGCTCCATTTGAGGCGTTGTATGGAAGAAAGTGTCTTTCTCCGGTATGCTGGGATGAGGAAGGTGAAGCAATGTTGTTGGGACTAGAGTTGGTAAGTATAACTACGAAAAAGATTCAAACGATCCGACAACGTATAAAAACCTCACAAGATCGACAAAAGAGGTATGTTGATCTTCATCGAAAGGATGTGGAATTCAATATTGGAGATCATGTGTTGTTACGTGTTGCTCCATGGAAATGAGTTACGATATTTGGAAAGAGCGGAAAGCTTAATCCTCGATTCATTGGCCCATTTATAATCCTTGATCGAGTAGGAACTATGGCCTATAGACTCGCCTTACCGTCAAGTATGGCTCGTGTTCATAACATTTTTCACATATCTATGTTACTTAAATATGTGAAAGACCCGAACTACATTATTGAATTAGAACCAGACGAGATAGAGGAAGATTTAACGTATGAAGAGGTAGCTGTTAAAATCTTGGATAAGAAGGATCATATTCTACGCTCCAAGGTTATACCTCAAGTCAAAGTTTTGTGGAGAAACTACGATGTGGAGGAAATGACCTGGGAGTTAGAATTTGAAACGAAATCAAGGTATCCTCACCTCTTCGACATATCAGGTACGTAACCTAATTTCGAGGATGAAATTTCATAAGAAGGGGAGGTTGTAACAGCCCAACTTTTTTTAATAAAGAATATTTTTTCTCGAAATATGTTTTTTAATATTATGGTGTGGATATGATATAATGTTATAGTTGTGGGTAATATTTGGAAAAATTTTCAAAGTAAACAAGTTGATATAAAATATTTGTTGTGTCAGTGAATATTCGATTGGTCGGGAAATATTCGTTTTAACAGGGAATATTCGTACGACGGTACAATCATTGGTGGACCCCACAACGGAAGTATTGTCGTAGTTAGAAAATGACAGAAATATCTTTTTATAAAAATAACAGCGGACGTTTTACCGTTAATTGTTGAACTACCCGATGGTAAAGAAACGATGAATACGCGTGGTTGCATAGTAAAGACACCGGTATTGATTATTGATGCTTACGTAAGAAAGCCACTCGGTTTACTCAATTATTGCTACTGATGAATTGTTGCATAGTATCTCACGTTATTTGATTCAATTATTATCACAATATCATCGTATAATATTTTATATTATTAAATAAATAATTGAGACAACAAAGTTATTCATATTATTATTTACAATATTGATAATGTATCAGAAAGTTCGTCGATGAGAGGTTTGGTCACCTAATTGCGGCTACCAATAGGAGAAATCCTTATTGAAAAGCCCCTCTTTTCAGGAACGATCTGGTTGTTAAATATTATGAGTTATAATATTAATGATGAATAATTGTTGAAATATTAAGAATGTGTTTATTGAAGATAAGTGAATTACAAAAGTTAGAGGGGAATAATGCAAACTTGGAAAACTTTAGGGGTACCAAAGTGTAATAAGTTAAATCAATCTGGACCATTGATGGTGGTTTTAATAGTTAATCAATCTGGACCGTTGATGGTAGTTTTAAAAGTAATCAATTTGGACCGTCGGTGGTGGTTTTAAAAGTAAATCAATCTGGACCGTCGGTTGTTGTTTTAATAGTAATCAATATGGACCGTCCGTTCTAATAGTAAATCAATCTGGACCATTCGTGAATAAATTACTATTTAGTCCATTCTCCTATAAATAGAAGCTTAATTCTTCTTTCATTCTCACCAATTCACTGAGATTCACAAGAGACACTACAGAGAGAGAAACTATAGAGAGCAAGAAGAAGAGTATTCTGCTACTTCACTATTGCAGTATCCATCCTTCTACTAAGGTAAGGGGTATTATTTCTTTCGTATTCATAAGGAATACTATTTTTTAGTATTCATCCTTTAATATGTCGGAATAACTTGTCTACCCGGATTACGTCCGTATGACGGGTGAAAATCCATTAGCAGTTTCGTATGTTATTTCTTTTCATATTCTTAAATCTAAACTTAATATGGTAAGTATTGCTTCTATAATCCTTGAAATTAGTAGAATATCCTTAAGTTTTGCGCTTCATCCAGTATCGTTTCATTAGAATATTGATCTGAACTTTCTTATTAAATATCAATATTTTCACCCGGGGTACTATTCACGGGTTACTATTCACTATAATATTATTCACTCGGGTATTCGGGACACTTTTCATGCCGGGATACTATTCATGAGTTACTATTCACGGGTTATTATTCACCCGATTACTATTCACTATAATATTGTTCACTCGGGTATTTGGGGTACTTTTCATGTCGGGTTACTATTCACGAAGTACTATTCACGAGATACTATTCACCCAGTTACTATTCACCCGAAAAATTGATTTCTTTTCTGTCCAAAATATTTTTGATACATGGATATTATTCTTTAATTTTACTCCACAAAGCAGTATCATGTTGACAATTTGGACATTATTGAATACTGGATAAATTAAATTATGAATCTTTAAAATTTATCCTTTGCTTTTATTTAATTAAATGCTTATATCATTGTCATCATCCTCATGCTTATATTGTGATGAAAGTCATCTTTGGCTTACGTACATAGATGGATTGTTGGTTGATATGATTATGACCAAGGATTATTCGGTATAATCATGACCATTGATGATTACATGAATATCCTTGGCCCGTGAAATGCTGTGGATAATTTGATGATGTGGTTTATTTATTGTGAGTCTCAATGATAAAGTTGATGAAAACCTTTTAAATCATAGAAGATAGTAGATATCATGCTCTACTTGACTCTTATAATGGATTGCTTATTCCGCTACAGTTAAACTTGTTGTCGATTATATTCTATCAGTTTAATATTGTTGAAGGCTAATGATAACTTATTCTACATTATCTTAGTCATAATATTTCTTACTGGGCTAGTTGAGCTCACCCTTTTTACTTCCATTGTTTTCTTCAGGAAATGGGAACGTAGCCGGAACTAGTCGAGGAACAGAGTGATGGCCCGAGATGGTGTTATAGTAGTCCTCATTATTCTATAAAATAGTGTGACAATAAATGTAATGAGGACTCCATTAGAGTTTGGATATTGTCTAGAAGAAAATATTCGTGTAAAAACTATCAGCTCATGTTGTATAATTAAGTTCGTATTTGTATTCAGTACCATGTATTTGACGACCCAAGATGGGTGATGTATACCTATTTTGGGGGTGTAACACCCAAATCATATTATTGAATTAGAACCGGACGAGATAGCAGAAAATTTAACGTATGAGGAGGTACCTATCAAGATCTTAGATAAGAAGGAACATATTCTACACTCAAAGATTATATCTCAAGTCAAATTTTTATGGAGAAACCATGATATTGAGGAAATGACATGGGAGTTAGAATCTGAAATAAAAACAAGGTATCCTCACCTCTTCGACATACTAGGTACGTACATTAATTTTAAGGAAGAAATTTCATAAAGAAGGGAGGTTGTAAGACCCCAACTTTTATGAATAAAGATTTATTTTTCTCTAAGTATTATTTTGAATAGTAAGATGTTGATTTGATATAGTGCTATAGTTATGGGTGATATGTACAAATTTTACAAAGTAAGCAAGTTGTCATAAAATATTCGTTTGGTCGGGAAATATTTTTTTTGTCGAGGAATATTCGTACGACGACGCAATCATTGGTAGACCCCACAAAGGAATAATTGTCGGATATAGAAAGCGACAAAAATAACCTTTTCATAAAATAACGACAAGACTTTTACCATTAAACTGTTAAAATACCCGATGATAAAAGTACAGTAATATGTGTTATTCCACAGTGGTACGCGGTATTGCACAGTAACACACGGCATTGCACAATATCTCTTATTATTGATGCTTACTTGAGAAGTCATTCATTTTATTTAATAATTGTCATAGTAGTTGCTATATAGTATCTCATATTATTGATTCAATTATTGTCACAATATCATCTACGTAATATTTTATATTATTAAATCAATAATCGAGACGACGCCGTTATTCATATTATTATTTGCATTATTGACAATGCCTAGAAAGTTCTGTCGAGGAAAGGGTTAGGTTATTTAATTGCTGTAAGACCCCAACTTTCATAAATAAAGATTAATTTTTCTTGAATTATATTTTTTAATATTAAGGTGTGAATTTGTTATAATGTTATAATTGTGGGTAATATTTATAAATTTTGCAAAGTAAGCAAGTAGTTATAAAATATTTGTTTGGTCGGGGAATATTCTTTTTGTCTGGGAATATTCATACGACGACACAATCATTGGTGGACCCCACAACAAAATTATTGTCGGAGTTAGAAAACGACAAAATTATCTTTTTATAAAAATAACGATTTAAAGTTTTACCGTTAACTATTGAAATACCCATTGGTAAAAGTACGATGTCTGGCTGATGATTGCATAGTAGCACATGGTATTGTATAGTATCTTAGATTATTGATGCTTACGTAAGAAGTCATTACTCAATAAATGTTACAGTTATTACTGTTCAATATTTTATTTTATTGATTCAATAATTGATACATTGATATTTTTTATTATTGATTTAATAATTGTCATTGCACAGTATTTCAAATTATCAAATCAATAATTCATATTATTTGAATAATATTAGTATTTGCATTATTGACAATGTCTTGAAAGTTACATCGAGGAAAAGGGTTTGGTCGTCAATTAATCATGCGCAATAGGAGAAATCCTTATCGGAAACCCCCTCTTTCTTGGGAACGACCTGGTTATCGATATTGTAATTTTTTAATATTATTTATGAATAATTAATTGTTGATATATATGATAAGAAAATATTTATTCGAAGTGGATTTAAACTGAGGAATTTTTAGCATTTGAAATTTGTTGAAAGTTGGTATTTTATCTTTTTTGATAATATAATTCATTCAAATATATTATTATAATATTACATTATAGTAGTATGGTATGATTATATAATAGTACATTTTTTATAATTTAAATGGTAGCATTATTATAGTAAATTCATGGCATAAAAGTAAAAGGAGGTGGAAGAGAACAAATTGAATTTGAATTCCTATGATGCAAGCCATGATGTCATCGGACGATGAGGTAAGCGATGATGTCATCGGACGATGAGGTAAGCAATGATGTAATATGATTGATGATGTCAGCGATGATGTCATAAATTATGGCGAAAAGACTATGTTACCCTTAATCTGCCAAGCCTATAAATAGAAGCTCATTTCTTCATTATTTTTTACCAATTCATTCAAGCTATAGAGAGAGAAAGTATAGAGAGAATAAGAGAGAAAGAAGAAGAGTATTCTGTTACTACACTATTGCAGTATCCAATCTCCTACTAAGGTAAGGGGTATTATTTCTTTCTTATTCGTAAGTGATATTATTCTTGTTCAATATTCGTAAGAAATAATATATTTCTTCCATACTCTGTAGTATGTAAGTAATATTATTTCATTCCATATTTCTAATTCTACACTTATGTTGATAAGTATTGCTTTTATACTCCATGAAATTAGTAGAATATCCTTGATATTTGTGCTTCATCCAGTATCTTTTCATGAAAATATTATTCTGAGCATTCTTGATAATTTTTAATCTTTTCATATCGGGGTACTATTCACTAGTTACTATTCCCGAAGTACTATTCACGGGATACTATTCACTCGGTTACTATTCACGGGGTACTATTCACAATAAAATTAATTTCTTTTCTGTCCAAATTATTTTTGATACAATATTATTCTTAAATTTTACTCCACAAAGCAGTATCATGTTGATAATCTGGACATTATTGAATTCTGGATAAATTAAATTATAAATCTTTAAAATTTATCATTGCTCTCATTTAAATTTAATTCTTATATCATTGTCATCATCCTCATGCTTATATTGTGATGAAAGTCATCTTTGGCCGTAGTACATAGATGGGCTGTTGATTGGTATGATTATGACAAGGGATTATTCGGTATAATCAAGACTCGAAATGTTACAAATAATGTGGTAAAAGTTCTAATTGGCCCGTAGTGCATTGATGGACAGTTGTTGGTATGATCATGACCATTGGTAATACTAATGAATATCCTTGGCCCGTAGTGCAGGGATGATTCGATGATGTGGATTATTTATTAAGCTAAGTCTCAGCGATAAAACTGTTGATAAACTTTTTAAATCATAGAAGATAGTAGATATCATGCTCTACTTGACTCTTCTAATGGATTGTTTGTTCCGTTGCAGTTAAACTTGATGTTTATTATATTTTATCAGTTTAACACTATTGAAGGCTAACGATAATTTATTATGCATTATCTTAGTCATAATATTTCTTACTGGGCTAGTTGAGCTCACCCTTTGCTTTCATTGTTCTCTTCAAGAAATGAGAATATAGTTGGGACTAGTCGGGGAATGGAGTGACGATCCAGATAGGTGGCTATAGTAGTCCTCACTTTTATGTGAAATAGTGTGATAATAATTGTAATGAGGACTTTATTTGAGTTTATATACTCTCTACGAGACATTATCTGTGTTGAAACTCTCAGCTACGTTTTGTCATACTGTATCAAAGAAGTTTGTATTTAAATTATGTACCATGTATTTGGCGACTCAAGATGGGTGATGTATACCTATTTTGGGGGCGTCACAGTTGGTATCAAAGCTTAGGGATATGATCTCTGGCTGAGATGTGAGACTAAAACTAGGAGGGGAAAGACGGGTAATTCCTTCGCTAGTATGACCTACCTAAGTTTAATTGTTATTTAATTGGTCGGTCATAATATAGGGATAATACGTGGCATGTCAATTAACCCTTGTTTTGTGGCAGTGTTTGAAAATGGCATCCGAGAATGTTGAGATTAGCAATGGAGCATAGGAGACTGTTGAGTCACCACGGATCAATACCCAGGATAATGTGCATAAGGAAGGCAATAATCCTCTGGTAAACAAAAACACCGACCAAATGATGAACGACAGAATATTCAGAGGCTTTCTGTAATTCATACAACATCACGCGAGAGAGACTCCTGTCCAAAATGCAGATGGAAACACTGGCAATTCACGGATGGTCACCGCTAAGCAGTTCAAGGAACTAGGACCACCGGAGTTTTTGGAAGAGCCAAAATCACTTAAGGCGGAGGCGTGGATAAAGCAGATCACCAAGATATTTGATGTCTTTGGATGCTCCGAGGAGTAAAAGGTTCCATTTGCCGTTTTCATGTTGCGAGGAGAGGCAAATTACTGGTGGGAATCTGTAAAACGTACCCAACCTGCCGCACTGAAGATGTCTTGGGAGAAGTTCCAAGAACTGTTCAACGACAAGTACTTTCTCGAAAGTATTCGTCACATGAAGGAGGTGGAGTTTATCAAGCTGGTGCAAAATAATATGACCGTGTCACCGTACGAAGCTAAGTTTGTTGAGTTGTCCCGGTTTGCGTCCCACTTGGTTGATAATGAGGAGAGAATGACGCAGATATTTTTAAGAGATTTGAAACCTGAGATACGTCAATACCTAATTTCTCACAAACTGTGTTTGTATTCAGATGTTGTAAATAGGGCTCAGTTATTGGAGCGCGATAATGAGTTAACCCAACCAAGAGAGAGCAGCCGACAAATCGATAATACCAGTGGTAGCAGTCATCGAAGCGGTGACAATAAACGTGGAGGGAATCAACATGCCAGAAATGGTAACCACTTCAGTGGTAATCATGGCCAAGATAATAGAAGTGGAAATTTCAAGAAGAGGAAATTCAATAATGATGGAAAGAAGTCAGCACTAGCACCTGTTATTAAGGAAGGAGAATGACTGTCGGTCGTATGTTACAAATGCGGAGGGGAGGGACACATCAGTCCAAACTATACGCAGCAGTCCAAAGCATATTACAATTGTGGAAGAGAAAGTCACCTAACCCGATTTTGTCGTGCACCAAAGTCAAGTCCAGCTGGGATGGAGGCATCAAAGGCCGTCTCAGACAAGATAAAACCGGTAGTTCAAGGGAGAGCATTTGTCGTAACCTCCCAAAAAGTGAGGAATCCGAACGAGGTGATCACATATAAGCTAATCATAAGCTATAGCGAAGTCTATACCTTATTTGATACCGGTTCTACCCATTCTTTTATTTCTCCTACTTGCGCTCAACGTATAAATTTAACTCTGGAGAAATTAGACTTTAATTTATCTGTTGAAACTCCGTTGGGAGAAACCTTCATTACATCCACTGTTTATAAGTCTTGTTTGATTCAAATCGGTAACCGCACGTTACCTGTCAATCTTATCTCTTTGAAAATACTTGCATTTGATGTGATTTTAGGGATTGATTTGTTAACTACTCATCATGCTAAAATCGATTGTTTTCGTAAGGTTGTTTGTAAGACCCCGAATTTTATGAAATGAAAGTATTCAATTTTCTTATAATTATTATTTTATTTCGTAAATGGTTAAATTGATAAAAGGTTAAAGTTAAGGGTGATATATGAATTTTTTTTGCAAAGTAAGCAAGTTGTTATAAAATATTCGTTTGATCGGGGAATATTCTTTTTGTCGGGGAATATCCGTACGACGGTACAATCATTAGTGGACCCCATAACTAAAGTATTGTTATAGTTAGAAAATGACAGAATTATCTTTTTATAAAAATAATGGCGAAAGGTTTACCGTTAAACTGCTGAACTACCCGAAGGTAAAAGTACAGTAATACGCGTCGTTGTATAATAGCACACGGTATTTATTATTGATGCTTACGTGAGAAGTCACTCAATTATACTCAATTATTGCTACAGCAATTGCTGCATAATATCTCTCATATTATTGATTCAATTATTGTCACAGTATCATCTGCATAATATTTTATTATTAAATCAATAATTGAGACGACAAAGTTATTCATATTATTATTTGTAATATTGACAATGTCTAGAAGTTCTGTCAAGGAGAGGTTTGGTCACCTAATTGCGCGCCAATAACGAGAAATCCTTATCGGAAAGCCCCCTCTTTCCTGGGAACGACCTGATTGTTAAATATTGTGAGTTATAATATTAATGATGAATAAGTTTGTGTTGATTAAAGATGAAATTGATAGTTCCATTGTGTTGGAATTATTAGTGGAAATTGACATTTATTTCGATAATAATTAATGTCTGGAGGTTATATTGAACAATCGAATAATTAACCGGATAAATGAGCAATTAATTGCTATTAATTCACATGCTTATAACTATGTGATCACATGTATGTACTATTGATTCACATGATTTACTATTAGGGGAGTTGGTGCAAGATTGATAATACTTGAATGACTAAATTAAAAATGAAGGTATAGATGAAGGTACTATACTGTAATTAGTTTTTTCGCATGATTATACTATTAAGTCACATGATTATACTATTAATTCACATGATTTACTATTAGAGGAGGTGGTGAGAGTTTGATAATACTTGCAGGACTAAATTAAAAATGAAGAAAAAGATGAAGGTATTATACTGTAATATTTTGAGCCCCAAAACTTGCAATTATCAAAACTATATTTTCCTATAAATAGAAGCTCATTATTCCTTCATTTCTCACCAATTCACTAAAGCTATAGAGCAATTATTATAGAGAAATTATAGAGAGAAAGAAGAAGAGAAGTCTGCTACCTCACTATTCTAGTATCCATTTTTCTTCTAAGATAAGGGGTATTATTTATTTCATATTCTGAAGAGATATTATTTTTCGTATTCGTATGAATATTATTTCATTCAATATTCATAAAGGATATTATCTTAGATTAAATATTAAGTAGGAATATTATCTTCGATTAAATATTCGTTGGATATTATTTTTACATTCGAGGATGTTATTTTTGTTTAATATTCGCTTGAAATAATATTTTCTTCCATACTCTGTAGTATATAAGTAATATTATTTTGTTTTAGATTTTGAATTCTATACTCATTTTGTTGAAGTTTTGGCTTCTATACTCCATGAAATTAGTAGAATATCCTTGATATTTGCGCTTCATCCAGTATCTTTTCATGGAAATATTATTCTGAGCTTTGTTGATAATTATTGATCTTTTCATGACGGAATACTATTCATGAGTTACAATTTATGGGTTACTATTCACCTAGTTACTATTCACTCAAATATTATTCACTCGGGTATTCGGGGCACTTTTCATGCCGGAGTACTATTCACGGGTTACTATTCACAAAATACTATTCCCGAAGTACTATTCACAGGATACTATTCACGGGGTACCATTTACCCAAAAAATATATTTTTGTTCTGTCCAAATTATTTAATTGTACATGAATATTATTCTTGAATTTTACTCCATAAAGCAGTATCATGTTGACAATTTGGACGTTATTGATTTCTGGATAAATTAAATTACAAATCTTTAAAATTTATCCTTGAACTTGTTTTATTGAATTATTATGTCATGGTCATCATCCTCATGCTTATATTGTGATGAAAGTCATCTTTGGCTTACGTGCATAGATGGACTTGGTATGATTATGACCAGGGATTATTCGGTATAATCATGATCGTCATATAACGAATGATGTGGTGAAAGTCCTCATTGGCCTGTAGTTCATTGATGGATAGTCGTTGGTATGATTATGACCAGGGATTATTCGGTATAATCATGACCATTGATGATTACATGAATATCCTTGGCCTGTGATGCAGGGATGATTCGATTTTATTTATTAAGCTGAGTCTCAACGATAAAGTTGATGAAAAACTTTTTAAATGATAGAAGATAGTAGATTTTATGCCCTACTTGACTCTTCTAATGGATTGCTTATTACGCTGCAGTTGTTGATCTAAAACTTGTTGTCTATTATATTCTATCAGTTGTTATACTGTTGAAGGCTAATGATAATTTATTCTGCATTATCTTAGTCATTATATTTCTTACTGGGCTAGTTGAGCTCACCCTTTCTTTCACTGTTCTCTTCAGGAAATGAGAATATAGTTGAGACGAGTCGGGGAACGGATTGACGGTCCAAATGGTTGTTTTAGTAGTCCTCATTATTCTATAAAATAGTGTGACAATAAATTTAATGATGACTCCATTGAGTGTCGATATTATCTAGATGACAATATTCTTATTAAAACTCTTAGATTATGTTTTGTCGTATTTTACACGACTGTTGCATAATTAAGTTGTATTTGAATTTTGTACCATGTATTTGGCGACTCAAGATGGGTAATGTATACCTATTTTGGGGGCGTCATAGTTGGTATCAAAGCTTAGGGATATGATCCCTAGTTGAGATGTGAGACAAGAACTAGGAGGGGAGAGACGAGGAATTCCTTCGCTAGTTGACCTACCTAAGTTTATTTGGTATTTAATTGGTCAGTCAGAGTATAGGGATAATATGTGATATATCAATTAACCCTTATTTTGTGACAGTGTTTGAAAAAGGCATCTAAAAATATTGAGATCAGCAATGAAGCACATGAGACCGTTGAGTCACCAACGATCAATACCTAGGATAATGTGCAACAGGAAGACAATAATCCTCAGGTAAACAATAACACCAATGAAATGGTGAACGATGGGATGTTTAGAGGCTTTATGCAATTCAGGAAACATTAGGCAAAAGCGGTTCCTATTCAAAATGCAGGTGGAAACAATGGCAACCCATGGCTGGTCACTGCTAAGCAGTTCAAGGAGCTGGGACCGCCGGAGTTTTTGGGAAAGTCAGAACCACTTAAGGCGGAGACGTGGTTAAAGCAGATCACCAAGATATTTGATGTCTTGGGATGCTCCGAGGAGCAAAAGGTTCCCTTCGCCACCTTTATGTTGCGTGAAGAGGCAGATTACTGGTGGGAATGTGTAAAATGAACCCAGCCTGACGCACTCAAGATGTCTTGGGAGAAGTTCCAAGAGTTGTTCAACGACAAATACTTTCCCGAAAGTATTCGTCACATGAAAGAGGTGGAGTTTATCAAGTTGATTCAATTATTGTCACAGTATCATCTGCATAATATTTTATATTATTAAATCAATAATTGAGACGACAAAGTTATTCATATTATTATTTGTAATATTGACAATGTCTAGAAGTTCTGTCAAGGAGAGGTTTGGTCACCTAATTGCGCGCCAATAACGAGAAATCCTTATCGAAAAGCCCCCTCTTTCCTGGGAACGACCTGATTGTTAAATATTGTGAGTTATAATATTAATGATGAATAAGTTTGTGTTGATTAAAGATGAAATTGATAGTTCCATTTTGTTGGAATTATTAGTGGAAATCGACATTTATTTCGATAATAATTAATGTCTGGAGGTTATATTGAACAATCGAATAATTAACCGGATAAATGAGCAATTAATTGCTATTAATTCACATGCTTATAACTATGTGATCACATGTATGTACTATTAATTCACATGAGTTACTATTAGGGGAGTTGGTGCAAGATTGATAATACTTGCATGACTAAATTAAAAATGAAGGTATAGATGAAGGTACTATACTGTAATTAGTTTTTTCGCATGATTATACTATTAAGTCATATGATTATACTATTAATTCACATGATTTACTATTAGAGGAGGTGGTGAGAGTTTGATAATACTTGCAGGACTAAATTAAAAATGAAGAAAAAGAGGAAGGTATTATACTGTAATATTTTGAGCCCCAAAATGTGTAATTATCAAAACTATATTTTCCTATAAATAGAAGCTCATTATTCCTTCATTTCTCATAAATTCACTAAAGCTAAAGAGCAATTATTATAGAGAAATTATAGAGAGAAAGAAGAAGAGAAGTCTGCTACCTCACTATTCCAGTATCCATTTTTCTTTTAAGGTAAGGCATATTATTTATTTCATATTCTGAAGAGATATTATTTTTCGTATTCGTATGAATATTATTTCGTTCAATATTCATAAAGTATATTATCTTCGTTCAATATTCGTAGGAATATTATCTTCGTTAAATATTCATTGGAATATTATTTTCGTTCAAGGGATGTTATTTTTGTTTAATATTTGCTTGGAATAATATTTTCTTCCATACTATGTAGAATATAAGTAATATTATTTCGTTTCAGATTTTGAATTTTATACTAATTTTGTTGAAGTTTTGGCTTCCATACTCCATGAAATTAGTAGAATATCCTTAATATTTGCGCTTCATCCAGTATCTTTTCATGGAAATATTATTCTGAGCTTTGTTGATAATTATTGATCTTTTCATGACGGAATACTATTCACCTAGTTACTATTCACTCAAATATTATTCACTCGGGTATTCGGGGCACTTTTCATGCCAGAGTACTATTCACAGGTTACTATTCATGAGTTACTATTTCCGAAGTACTATTCACAGGGTACTATTCACGGGGTACCATTTACCCGAAAAATATATTTTTGTTATGTCCAAATTATTTTTCTGTACATGAATATTATTCTTGATTTTACTCCACAAAGAAATATCATGTTGACAATTTAGACGTTATTGATTTCTGGATAAATTAAATTATAAATCTTTAAAATTTATCCTTGAACTTGTTTTATTGAATTATTATGTCATTGTCATCATCCTCATGCTTATATTGTGATGAAAGTCATCTTTGGCTTACATGCATAGATGGACTTGGTATGATTATGACCAGGGATTATTCGGTATAATCATGACCGTAATGTAACAAAAGATGTGGTGAAAGTCCTCATTGGCCTGTAGTTCATTAATGGATAGTCGTTGGTATGATTATGACCAGAGATTATTCGGTATAATTATGACCATTGATGATTACATGAATATCCTTGGCCGTGATGCAGGGATGATTCGATTTTATTTATTAAGTTGAGTCTCAGCGATAAAGTTGATGAAAAAACTTTTTAAATCATAGAAGATGGTAGATTTTATGCCCTACTTGACTCTTCTAATGGATTGCTTATTCCGATGCAGTTGTTGATCTAAAACTTGTTGTCTATTATATTCTATCAGTTGTTATACTGTTGAAGGCTAAGGATAATTTATTCTGCATTATCCTAGTCATAATATTTCTTACTGGGCTAGTTGAGCTCACCCTTTCTTTCACTGTTCTCTTCAGGAAATGAGAATATAGCTGGGACGAGTCGAGAAACGGATTGATGGTCCAGATGGTGTATTTAGTAGTCCTCACTATTCTATAAAATAGTGTGACAATAAATTTAATGAGGACTCCATTGAGTGTGGATATTGTCTAGATGACAATATTCTTATTAAAACTTTTAGATTATGTTTTGTCGTATTTTACATGACTGTTGTATAATTAAGTTGTATTTGAATTTTGTACCATGTATTTAGCGACTCAAGATGGGTGATGTAAACCTATTTTGGGGGCGTCACATTGTTAGTTTTCATATTCCTAACCAACCTACTATACGAATTCAAGTAACCAAACCACTAAAGTCAATCACTGTCATATCAAGTCATAAAGCTATTCGTTTATTGAAAAATGGGTGTCAAGCTTTCTTAGCCCATGTCACGGATTTAAATAAAAATACGTCAGATTTGAATGATATTTCTATTGTTAATAAATTTCCTGACGTATTCCCTGAAGAACTTCCTAGCCTACCCCCAGAGCGAGAAATCAAATTTTGTATCGACCTTGAACCCGGTACAAACCCCATTTCCAAAGCCCCATATCGAATGGCTCCTATTGAACTTCATGAGTTAAAAACCCAACTGCAAGAATTGTTAGACATCGGTTTCATTTGTCCTAGTACGTCTCCTTGGGGTGCTCCTGTTCTATTCGTAAAGAAGAAAGATTGAAGTATGCGACTTTGTATTGACTATCGGGAGTTGAATCATGTCACCGTCAAAAATAGGTACCCATTACCTCGAATTGATGACCTGTTTGACCAGTTGCATGGTGTTAAATTCTTTTCAAAGATTGATCTACGTTCCGGATATCATCAGTTAAAAGTTAAAACTGATGACATTCCAAAGACACCTTTCAGAACTCAGTACAGGCATTATGAATTCCTAGTTATGTCTTTTGGATTGACTAATGCTCATGCGGCCTTCATGGATATGATGAACCGAGTATTCAAGGAATATTTGGATCATTTTTTTGTTGTCTTTATTGATGACATCCTCATATACTCCAAAAGTCGTGAAGATCATGAGCAACACTTGAGGCTAATACTCCAAAAGCTTCGTGAAAAAAACTATATGCCAGGTTGAAGAAATACGAGTTCTGGCTTGAGGAAGTAGCATTCCTTGGGCATGTGATATCAAATCATGGAATATCTGTTGACCCGACACAGATTGAAGCAATTTAAAGCTGGGAGCAACCTAAGTCAGTTACTAAAGTGCGTAGCTTTCTGGGCTTAGCTGGTTATTATCGGAGATTCATGGAAGGATTTTCTCGAATCGCTACTCCATTAACTCAGCTAACTTGAAAAGATACAAAATTCAGTTGCAGCGAGGAATATGAGAAGAGTTTTCAAGAACTCAAGAAGAGACTCATTTCAGCACCTGTTTTGACAATACCATCTGGTACGGAGGGATATGTCATCTACAGTGATGCTTCAAGCAAAGGTTTAGGATGTGTTCTCATGCAACATGGGAAGGTCATAGTCTATGCCTCGCGATAACTCAAAGAATATGAGAGGAATTATCCTACTCATGATCTAGAGTTGGCAGCTGTCGTTTTCGCACTTAAAATCTGGAGGTATTACCTATATGAGGAGAAGGTGGAGATCTTTATGGATCATACAAGCCTCAAATATTTCTTCACTCAAAAGGAACTCAACATGCGGCAACGATGTTGGCTTGCACTATTGAAAGATTATGATCATACTATTCAATACCATCCTGGAAAAGTGAACGTGGTAGCTGACGCATTGAGTAGAAGATCATATCTGGGTATGAGTGCGATATTGTCAACGCAAAGGCCCATTTTGTATGACTTGCAAAGGATGGAGATAGAGATAAAGACTCCAAAGACCCACATGATGATGACAAATATACGAGTAGAATCAACTTTAATTGATAAAGTTAAAGTTGCTCAAACTACAGACCTGGAGCTAATGCGTATGAAGAAGAAAGTGCAGGAAGGTGCTATTCTGGAAGCAAGAATCGATGAAGAAGGAATACTTAGAGTTAACTCCAAACTTTGTGTTCCTAACGACTCTGATTTGAAGTATAAGATCATAATGGAGGCACACAACACACCATTTGCAATCCATCCTGGGAGTTCCAAAATGTATCATGATATTCGACATACATTTTGGTGGAGCAATATAAAGAGAGAGATAGCAGAGTTATACGTATGACTACGGAAAAGATTCAAATGATCCGGCAACGTATAAAGACCTCACAAGGTCGACAAAAGAGTTATGATGATCTTCATCAAAAGGACGTGGAATTCAATGTTGGAGAACATGTGTTGTTACGTGTTACTCCATGGAAAGGAGTTACAAGATTTGGGAAAAGAGGAAAGCTGAATCCTTGATTTATTGGCCCAGTTAAAATCCTTGATCGAGTAGGAACTGTTGCTTATAGACTCGCTTTACCGCCAAGTATGTCTCGTGTTCATAACGTTTTTCACATATCCATGTTACGTAAATATGTGGAAGACCCGAACCACATTATTGAGTTGGAACCAAACGAGTTAGCAGAAGATTTAACATACGAAGATGTACCTATTAAAATCTTGGATAAGAAAGAACATATTATACGCTCCAAGGTTATACCTCAAGTCAAAGTTTTGTAGAGAAACCACGATGTTGAGGAAATGTCCTGGGAGTTAGAATCTAAATTGAAATCAAGGTATCCTCGCCTCTTCGACATACCAGGTATGTACCCGAATTTTGAGGACAAAATTTCAAAAGAAGGGGAGATTGTAAGACCCCAACTTTCATAAATAAAGATTAATTTTTCTCGAATTATATTTTTGAATATTAAGGTGTGAATTTGTTATAATGTTATAGTTGTGGGTAATATTTATAAATTTTACAAAGTAAGCAAGTTGTTATAAAATATTCATTTTGTCGGGGAATATTCTTTTTGTCTGGGAATATTCGTACGACGACACAATCATTTGTGGACCCCACAACAAAATTATTGTCAAAGTTAGAAAACAACAAAATTAGCTTTTTATAAAAATAACAGCGAAAGTTTTATCGTTAACTGTTGAAACACTCGGTGGTAAAAGTACAGTAATACGCGTGATTGCATGGTAGCACACAGTATTGTACAGTATCTTGGATTATTGATGCTTACGTAAGAAGTCACTACTCAATAATTGTTACAGTAATTACTGTTCAATATTTTATTTTATTGATTCAATAATTGCTACGTTGATATTTTATATTATTGATTCAATAATTGTCATTGCACGGTATTTCAAATTATCAAATCAATAATTCATATTATTTGAATAATATTATTATTTGCATTATTGACAATGTCTAGAAAGTTCTGTCGAGGAAAGGGGTTTGGTCACCTAATTGCGCGCCAATAGGGAGAAATCCTTATCGGAAATTCCCCTCTTTCTTGGGAACGACCTGGTTGTCGATATTGTAATTTTGTAATATTATTTGTGAATAATTAATTATTGATATATATGATAAGAAAATATTTATTCAATGTGGATTTAAACTGAGGAATTTTAGCATGTGACATTTGTTGAAAGTTGGTATTTTGTCTTTTCCGATAAAATAATTCATTCAAATATATTATTATAATATTACATTATAGTAGTATGATATGATTATATAATAGTACGTTTTTTATAATTTGAATGGTAACATTATTATAGTAAATTCATGGTATAAAAGTAAAAGGAGGTGGAAGAGAACAAATTGAATTTGAATTCCTATGATGTAAGCGATGATGTCATCGGACGATGAGGTAAGCAATGATGTCATCGGTTGATGAGGTAAGCAATGATGTAATATGATCGATGATGTCAGCAATGATGTCATAAATTATGGCGAAAAGACTATTTTACCGTTACTCTGCCAAGCCTATAAATAGAAGCTCATTTCTTCAATATTTTTCACCAATTCATTCAAGTTATAGAGAGAGAAAGTACAGAGAGAATAAGAGAGAAAGAAGAAGAGTATTTTGTTACTACACTATTGCAGTATCCAATCTCCTACTAAGGTAAGGGGTATTATTTTATTCGTATTCGTAAGTGATATTATTCTTGTTCAATATTCGTAAGAAATAATATTTTTTTCCATACTCTGTAGTATGTAAGTAATATTATTTCATTCCATATTTCTAATTCTACACTTATGTTGATTTTTGTTATTACCAATATAAATATACATTGGCTTATATTATCTCTTTATATAAGTATTACTTACTAAAGAGTTTAGTAAAATTTAATTTTCTTGACTAAATAATCAAACAGCTATGGGGGGAAAAGAAGAATTATAATGTAACGGTGTCACATAATATATTCCAATTAAAGTAGATACGATGGTGTTTCCCAAAACTCAATGCTGAGTTTAAATTCAAATTTAATCGTGAAGTTACATTACTTCGTCCGTTCCACAAAAAGTCTCATTCATTAATTTAATTTTATTACACAAAGAGTTTATTTTTCAATAATTAGAGCTATACATGGAATAGAAATATATATCAAGAATATTCATAAATTTTATAAATAGGACTCTCGTTGTGAATAGAAGGAGTACAATGTAATGCAACTAAAAAATCAATATATTCAAGATTTATAAACAATTGGTAAACTCTACTAAAAATTCATTAACAAAAAATTAGACCAGAATAATATACCTGACTCTACAAGAACTATCAATGAGTTATAATTCTTTTACATAGATATTAGGGGTGAGCATGGTGCGGTTTAGTGCAATTTGAAGTCCAAACTGCACCCAAAATCACTTAGGTGCGGTTTGAAAAATTCAAAACCGCACACGAAACCGCTTGTGATTGGTGCGGTGCGGTTTTAATTGGTGCAGTTTCGGTTCCAAAACCAATTGAAACAACAAAAAAGTCTAAGCCTTTAATAAAATTTAACATAAAACTTACATCGAGCAATTAACTTAGTGACAAAGTCGACAATGAAAATTATATCAAGCATTGAATAAAAATTCCTTCAGCCAAACTTGTCAAATTCACCATCAAATTATAGAACAGTGAGACACGTAAAATAGTTTTTGTTTATAATAAAGGAATGATGCTTTAAAACTAAAATATACGTTATATAAAACAATAGAGACCATATATTCAATAACAAGTAAGAAGGTTTATCTAGTTTCCCAAAAATTAAAAGTATATACTAGAGATAGTTAGAAATTCTATCTTATATATTGCAAGGAGGACTTATAGAATATAATCCTAACTATACCTAATTTGAAAAATAATCTATTAGACTATTACTATTATACCATTGACCTTAATTAATGCATCAAGTGCTCGAACCAACGAATTTGGCCCCTCAGCTATAAGCCCCTCCAATAACGCATCAAACAAATTTGAAATTCCAAAACCCAAATGCTTAATTTTTGACTCTATAACCTCTAACTATCTTCTTTCAATTGGTGAAAAAATGAAAATACAAGACTAGGGTTTTCTCTGAGCGGTTCAAGTGAAAAGCAACTTTAGAATTACTAGAGATAATACATACATACACACACATAATGCGGTTTTGGTTTTATGCGTGCGGTTTTGGCTAGTAACCAAACCGGAACCGTAAATTTGGTTATTCAACCCACCTAAAACCGCCACATACGTCGGAACAGTTGGGGCAGTTTTAATAAGTGTGGTTCGTGCGGTTTTTGGTGCGGTTTCAGTTCTAATTTGGTTACTTGCTCAGTCCTAATAGATATATATCCTATATCAAGTAGAACATCAATAAAAGGTAGACGATATAAGGTTCTTCGAGTTGTTATGGATAAAGACAAACAACCTTAAACTAAATATCATTTTATGTAAAGTAAATAACAAATAAAAAGTTAATAACTACTCCCTCCTTTCCAGAAACAGAAATCCACATACAAAATTCATAAATAATAAGATTTTTTTTGTTCTATATTCATCCAAAATTTATTTAGCCTATCTTTCAAATTAACAAAACTCAACTACTTTACTAGCTTAGTATTGGAGATAGAACATATCCCTATTTTGAGTTTCAATAGCAGCACGTGAACATATGCAAAATACACAAATAAAAAGAGCCAAAAGACATGACAATATCATAATCACATTTGATATGTTTACTTAAGGTTCACACTCCACTCAGTTTATTTCAGAGAACATGTCTTGCAAACTAGCTCAGTCATCCAATTATGTAACAAACTGCAACAGAATTCTACAGCTAGTTTTCACTCATATAGACCAATTAACCCAACATTTTATAAACCATTTTCTTTAGGTGTCCCTAATAGAGAAAGTCTTCTGTTTTCTCCTCCTAATTTTTCTGGACCAAACACTAAGTCAACAGTTTATATTAATACCATGTTCTTTAATCTATCCCCTGCCTTAATTGGGGATTCTAACAATCCACAACATGAGTTCAACAACTTCTCAATGAGTTCACCAGAAGAAATGCAAGGAATCATAGGCACAGAAGAGGCTGATGCAGGCTCGATAAAGATTCGTAGTGCAATACATAGAAATAACCAATGGGGAAACATCCAACCAATAGGATTTCCTTTCATTTTTGTCGTCAAACCTGAGACAGCCCCGAATCCGGGTCTCGAATCACCGCGGTCCTGTACAATTATTTTATAACTATTGCGAAAGATATAAACATAAATTATTTATATAATAAACTTTACATACTATTCCCCAAGGTCGAGTAACCTTAACTTATACACAATTCATAACATGTCTAACATATAACATTATTATCATACTATACTATTACATTTCTAGCTACACATATTATCCCAAGCTGAACTTGGCTTTGTCCTTTCCTGTATCCGACATATTCATCTTTATCTGCAATGTTAATCATGATATAGCAAGGGTGAGCAATAAGTTTGCCCAGCAAGTTTAAGTTCAATAAATTAAGGATATATCATGATTGAAAGAATTGAACAAAAGCTGGCTACAGTTCTACAATATAATTGCAAACTAGCATGAATAAATTTTTACATAGCTGAACAAACATTGAACATGAACATATATATATATCTGGACCGAATGGTAATGAAGGTGATCAGCCTTTCATACCTGATGAATACATGCAGTATACACAGAGTGCGATTTAATAATTCTTAGACATGGCAATCAGAATTGATTAACAACAAGTATAATTGAATAATACAACTTGAGGTTGAGTAAAGAAAAACTTGCCTGAACCGTTGATTACCGCTATGCAATTTAAAAAGCTTTGTTTGAAGACCTAATATTAATAATATTTATTTCTAAGTTAGAATAATATCATCATAGTATTTAAAATAACCTAAACACATTATCACATAATCCTATCCATCTATAACACACATAAGACTTAACCTAAAGTCAAACTTTTATAGTTTGAGTCGAGTTCGGTACAATTCTGACATCCCGATTGCCTAATCGGACAAATATCGAGTTTAAGTTCAATTAAACTCTTCCTAAACACTTAACAATTATCTTAGATAATTATCTTTTCAGTCAAAATAATTTTTCAAGTCTCATAATAATTTTTAAATAATTATTATCATTTATCATAAATTTTCAATCATTAAAAATGTATTTATATGAATTAAATACCACATTATTCGTTTGTCATTATAATTTATTTAATACTAAATATTAATGAAAATCATAACATAATATTATAATATATTCATAATATATCAAAGTATTTTTAATACCTTAAAATCAATGATTTTTAAACCTTTAAATCCATTATCCAGATAATTGCTATTAATATTAAAATATTAATATTTTCATGACAAAATATCAAAACTTATATTTTATAACTTCAAATATTTTTATAATACTTAAATCATTTTTATATAATTTTTAAAGCATTAACTCTATTTTTCCATATTTTATTTAATTCATTTATTAAATAAATTAATTACCATTAGTATTAATTAATTAATGAAATTTATCACAAAATATTAAAAGTCATTAAAATAAATTAAAATATTTTCTTATACCATAATATAACTTTCATGATTTTTCATGTATTAAAATTATTTTTAAATAATTTATTTAATATTATAATTAAATAAATTAAATACCATTATTATTCCAAAAATATTAAATATTTATGAAATATATTGAGAATAATTAAAAATAATTTTCGTGCTTTAAAATAATTTTTAAGAATTTATTTGTATTTTAATAATTAACAACTATTTTTTTCTATTTATTTAATAAAATAATTCATTTTTCGAAATTAAGTGTTGCTAAAGGTACCATAGGCGACAAAACCGTCGCTAATGGTGTTCTTGGTCCTGCCCATATCTTCATCGCCAGAGAATAAGGTAGCTAGTTTGACCAGCATTTGATCTTAGATCTTTAAGTTTCTGGGTTTAAAATTTGGGTTAGGATTATAGTATTTATGTAGCACTACAAACTACAGCAAATTTCATGTCCATAACATAACACAACAGAGAGATAAAGACCTGCAAATATCATGTCAGGCATGTTCTTTATTTTCTAGGTTACCCAGAAATAAAGAACAACCATAACACCTACTTTTCGATCCGTGTAACATGCATTCTGAGCTTTCTATGTGTGATATTAAGGTTAAAATATGTAGTGGAAATGTTATTGAACAACTCTATATCATCAGATCAGTCTAACAACAACATCAAACAAAGATTTAGTCCGGTCAACCTATGTTTGACCGTCATTAATTCTGATTCTAGTAAGTATCTTGGTAATCTATAGGCATGGATATGTAGTACTCATGTCAGTCTACAAGTATATAACAACATGTCCACACAACTTAAAAACATCAAGATTCAAGCCCTGCAAAATGTTGTCAGAAATTCTGGGTTTCTGGGTTTGCCCAGATTTCCAGAATTCGTGATTGGTCAACGCACTTTAACCGATCATATCTTGCAATCTAGACATGATCTGAGCTTGATTCAAGTCTCAGATCAAAGCCCTAACAATAAAGAACAGATCTATAACATAAAATACATAGAGCATCTAATACACAAAGATCTAGAGGCCCTAACATTCGATTGTCAGGCCTAAATTAATTTTCACTTTTTCCAGATTTTTGAAATCTTTAATTTTGAGCACTTTGATATTATGGATCCATGATCCAACAATCCAGATCATTAAAAGACACTTTAATACATAACTTTAAACAATCAATTACATCATATAACATAAGATCACATGATTTCTAGGTTTAGGGTTTTTATACCTTTTCTAAGCTTTGATCTAGATTTTGTCTTCTTGATTCTGATCTAGGAAAGTTATGAACTGAGAATGGCTTTACACATGACCCTCTTTCACTCCAACTCTCGAAATTTTAGAGAGAGACAAGTCTTGGACAAGTTAGCAAGTAAAGTAAGTGGTTTTTCTCTCTCACTATTAAAAAATTGGTCATTTATGATGGCCAAAATCCATCACAAAAACCAAAAAAACCATCATGAAAGGTTTATGTGATGACTTTAAGCATCACAATGGCCATCTTATATACTGTGACGCCCCCAAAGTAGTTATACATCACCCATTCTGAGTCGCCAAATACATGGTACAGAAACAAATACAACCTCAGCAATACAATTGTCGTACAAAATACGACAACACATATACTATGAGTTTGAATACAAATATTGTCTAATAGACACTATACAAACTCAAAAGGAGTCCTCATTACAATTATTGATACACTATTTTACAAAATAGTGAGGACTACTAAAACAACTATCCTGAACCATCACTTCATACCCCGGCTAGTTCCTGCTATGTTCTCACCTCTTGAGAAGAAAATGGAACAAAAAGGAAAGGGTGAGCTCAACTGGCCCAGTAAAGAATATTATTACTAAAATAATATACAACAATTTATCATTAGTCTTCAATAGGGAAAAATATGATAAAATATAATAGACAACAAGTTTTAGATCAACAAGCTGCGGTGAAACAAAGAATCCATTAGAAGAGTCAGTAGAGAGAAAGAATTCTATTATCTTCTAAGATTTAAAAGTCCATCATCAATATTTTATCCCTGTAACATCAATCAATATACATCTTGAATCAAATATTCATCTTTGCATTACAGGCCAAAGATATTCATTTGTATCACAAGTTTGTCATGTTCATCTCAACACCTGTTCATCTTTCCACTACAGGCCAAACATATTCATTAGGTAATCATTCATCTTTGCACTACAGGCCAAAGATATTCAGTAATATTATCATTTAGGACTGAGGATGATGAAAAATATCTTAAAGAAAACGAATCATGTGAGATAAAAGATCAAAGATTAGGGATTCGTACTTTAGTTTATCCAAGTTCAAAAATACCTTATAATAATCAATTGTGGAGCAAAATTCAAGAATAAAGATCAAAACATGGATACAATCAAAGATAGTAACCATAATGGACAACTTGGACAAAGAAAAGAAAATTTCATTTTTTCTGTGAATAGTGTCATATTCATGAATAGTGTCGTATACGTGAATAGTAACCCCGACACAAAAAGGTAGAAATTCCACAATAAAATCCATATCAATATTTCGGTATAATGATATTGAAAGAATAACATCATTATAAAGAAAATAGCATCCCTTACCTCAAAAGAACAGTACTTTCGACTGAAATGTCAGGTATAAGGTTGAAGAAAACTTGCACTGATGAATAGCAACTCACAAAGTATCTAAATATTCACAAAATAAGCTCGATAATATAGAGAGAGAAAGAGAGAAAATTTGTTTCTGGTGTGATTTTCAATTCTAACTAAGCACCCTATTTATAGAAAAATGCTTAGAACGCCATAGCAGACTAACCTGCTACCTGATGGCTTTACCTGCTACTATTCATGCCCACCACTTTTAAAAATAAATTCCAGCACATTTTATTTCTCACCAACCAAAAGTGGGGCCCACCATGTTTTTAATAAAAATATTTATTTCTGAAACTTCAATAATTCATAATAAATAGCCCTTTTATCTGAAAAAATCGAATCTCATGTCTATTTCATAGGAAATTAAATTCTCTACAACTTTGTAAGTTTAAGTTTTTCCAAATTCCAAATGAAAAATGACCGAAATCCACATACGGACGATTTTTAACACCTCTATTTCGACAAAATACTGATAAAACACCCCAGCATTTATTCCTTCATTTATAACCACAATAAATATATCCATCATTTATATCCACATAAAATAAATATTTCCTTATCATATAAATCAATAATTAATTATTCACAAATAATATTACAGAATCACAATTATGACAACTGTGTCGTTCTGGGAAAGAGGGGCTTTCCGATAAGGATTTCTCCTTATTGGCGCGCAATTAGGTGATCAAACCCCTTTCCTAGACAGAACATCCTTAGACATTGCCAATAATGTTATCTAATAATATTATTCCAATAATATGAATTATTGATCTGATAATGGGAAATACTATGCAGTGACAATTATTGAAACAACAATAATATAACATATCAACGTAGCAATTATTGAATCAATAAAATAAAATATTGAACAGTAATTACTGTAACAATATTTTGAACTCTTGTCTCAGTTCAATCTGAACAAGATTTTGAAGTTCATGTATTCTTTCTCATGAATTGAGGTATGTTGAAGTTAAAGCTAATTCCTTTGGCTAGACTTGATGTATTGATAATCTATTCATTTATTATCAAATGTTGTTATCTTTTGTCAACTACTGGATATGGTTTTCAAAAGAAGATTGAAATGTTAAACAAATGTTTTATCGGTAAAACGACAGGCACGTGAGGTTGCCAAATGCTTAAACGTGCATACGTTTAATGGATGTAGTGTTGATCAACAAAGAGTACAATAGGTTGATCACCTAGAAGTGCTCGTAAGTAATATCGGGCTTACAAACTTGCTTCCGGGTTGTCCTTTTCCAATAAAGAATGAATACTCGAGGTCTTTGACCGGAGTGAATGTTTTACTAAATATTGTTATTATTGTAAAACATTTTGAAAGAAAAGATGAAGTGCTATTTTGAATTATCAATAGTACTTCATAACTATTGTTCAGTTATTGAAGATATACGATTTGTATGTGTCAAGCATGTTGTTATTAAATTGTTATACTTGCTGAGCTAGTTATGCTCACTCTTGCTTGAACCATATGAATGCAGCTAAGACTGAACGTCCCGAAGGATCGAAAAAAGATAAAGGAAAAGCTAAGGCAGATTATTAAGCTGTTTTGTAATAGTATAGGTCTATTGTTGTAATGGAATTGATATTATGACAAAGACCCTTTGTAATGGGTATAGAACCTAGGAAATGTAAATATTACTTTAAATATATAGAAGTTATGTTCGTTCTTTGAGACTTTTCAATTGAATGAATGTATGAATGTTGTATAGTATAGCACCATCTATCGGGTTGGAAGATACCCAAATTTGGGGGCACTACAGTTGCCGCTTGTTGAGTTCCTTTTGGGTGAAGAAATATTTGAGGCTTTTATGATCAGTATAGATCTCCACTTTCTCCCCCATACAGGTAGTGTCTCCTGATCTTTAACGCGAAAACGACTGTTGTCAACTCCAAATCATGAGTAAGATAATTCCTCTCATATTCTTTGAGTTATCGCGATTTATAGGCTATGACTTTCCAATGTTGCATGAGAACACATCCTAACCCTTTGCCTGAAGCATCGCTATAAATAACAAATCCATTCGAACCAGATGGTATTGTCAGAACAGGTGCCGAAATGAGTCTTCTCTTGAGTTCTTGAAAACTCTTCTCACAATCCTCGCTCCAACCGAATTTTGTATCTTTACGAGTCGGCTGAGTTAACGGAGTAGCGATTCGAGAAAATCCTTCCACGAATCTCCGATAATAACCAGCTAAGCCCAAAAAGCTATGTACTTCGGTCACCGACTTCAGTTTCTCCCAACTTTATATTACTTCAATCTTCGTCGGGTGGACAGATACTCCATGTTTTGACACCACGTGCCCAAGGAATGCTACTTCCTCAAGCCAGAACTCGCATTTCTTCAGCTTGGCATATAGCTTGTTATCACGAAGCCTTTGCAGTACCAACTTCAAATGGTGCTCATGATCTTCACGGCTTTTGGAATAGATGAGGATGTCATCAATAAAAACAACAACGAACTAATCCAAATATTCTTTGAACACACGGTTCATCATCTCCATAAAAGCAGTAGGAGCATTAGTCAATCCAAAAGACATGACTAAGAATTCATAATGCCCGTACCGAGTTCTGAAGGCAGTCTTTGGAATATCCTCAGTTTTAATCTTCAGCTGATGATATCTAGAACCAAGATCGATCTTTGAAAAGAATTGTGCTCCTTGCAACTGGTCAAACAGGTCATCAATGTGAGGTAGCGGATACCTATTCTTGATGGTGACATGGTTCAACTCTCGGTAGTCAATACAAAGTCGCATACTCCTGTCTTTCTTCTTTACGAATAAAACAGGAGCACCCCAAGGAGATGTACTAGGACGAATGAAACCGATGTCCAACAACTCCTGTAGTTGGACCTTTAACTCCTGAAGTTCAATAGGAGCCATTCGATATGGGGTTTTAGAAATGGGCTTTGTACCGAGTTCAAGGTCAATAAAGAATTCAACTTCACGTTACGGGGTAGACCGGGAAGTTCTTCAGGAAATACGTCAGGAAATTCACTAACAACAGAAATTTTATTCAAATCTGACGTATTTTTGTTCAAGTCCGTGACATGGGCTAAGAAAACTTGACATCTGTTTTTCAATAAACGAATAGCTTTATGTCTTGATATGACAGTGATTGACATTAGTGGTTTGGTTGTTTGAATTCGCATAACAGGTTTGTTAGGAATATGAAAACTAACAACCTTACAAAAATAATCAATTTTAGCATGATGAGTGGTTAAACAATCAATCCCTAAAATCACATCAAATGCAAGTATTTTCAATGAAATAAGATCGGCAGGTAATGTGATGGTACCAACTTGAATCAAGCAAGATTTATAAACAATAGATGTAATTAAAGTTTCTCCTAACGGAGTCTCAACAAATAAGTCAATGTATAATTTCTCCGGAATCAAGTTCAAACGTTGAGCACAAACAGGAGAGATAAAAGAATGCGTAGAACCGGTATCTAATAAGGTATAAACTTCGAAACAATTTATGATTAACTAACCCGTGATAACTTCGTTCGGTTCCTTGCTTTTTGGAAAGTTACGAAAGGCGCTCTCACTTGAACCACCGATTTTGACTTGTCTGGGACAGTCTTTGGTGTCATCATTATTGCTAGAATTGACTTTCGCTATAGGGCATATTCCACCCTCAACTGCTTCGTCGTACTCCTTTTCATGATCTGAATCATTAATCTTCGATCCATATCGAATTGGGGTTGACCGCAATGTATTGGGAAATTCAAAACTCGATGTTGGGTTATCTCAATTGCTGTCCAAAAAGAGAAATACATATCATCTATTTTAGCCTTCTTAGATCGGACATCTCTTTCCACAATATCCACGCGTCGTGCGGCTTTTACCCATGCATCACTCATTCACACTCGTTCAGTTGTTTCTTCTTTCAGCTCAGATTCTAGCTTTATCATCTTATACTCTGCCAAAGAGTGCTTCTGTTCAAGCATCACATATCGGGTAACACAGGCTTGAATTGTTGCATCCTTTTGCTCCACGTTCGCATGCCGTTCTTCAGCCTGTTCTTCTAACTCATGAATACAATTTTGCAATTCTACATTTCGATCATAAAATTCTTCTAATAAATTCTCCTCAGGTTCCTCTTCTTCCTCACTCTCATTTGCTACTTCTCTGCGACTAGCTAAAGGTGCAACTATTAATTCTTCCTCACCACAAGAATATCTCTAATTCCTTCTTCGCCTGACATCACATTATCCTGGTTGGTGATTAGAGGTGTCTCCACGGTCTCATTCACTCCATTGTTAACGTTCTCTACTGTCATTCTTAAAAACTACCATAAAACAAGGGTTAATTGACATGTCACATATTATCTCTATACTCTGACCAACCAAATAAATACCAAATAAACTTAGTCAGGTCATACTAGCGAAGGAATTCCCCGTCTCACCCCTCCTTGTTCTTGTCTCACATCTCAGCCAGGGATCATATCCCTAAGCTCTGATACCAACTGTGACGCCCACAAAATAGTTATACATCACCCATTCTGAGTCGCCAAATACATGGTACAGAAACAAATACAACCTCAGCAATACAATTGTCGTACAAAATACGACAACACATATACTATGAGTTTGAATACAAATATTGTCTAATAGACACTATACAAACTTAAAAGGAGTCCTCATTACAATTATTGATACACTATTTTACAAAATAGTGAGGACTACTAAAACAACTATCTTGAACCATCACTTCATACCCCGGCTAGTTCCTGCTATGTTCTCACCTCCTAAGAAGAAAAATGGAACAAAAAGGAAAGGGTGAGCTCAACTGGCCCAGTAAAGAATATTATTACTAAGATAATACACAACAATTTATCATTAGTCTTCAACAGGGAAAAATTTGATAAAATATAATAGACAACAAGTTTTAGATCAACAACTGCAGCGAAAACAGCAATCCATTAGAAGAGTCAAGTAGAGAAAGAATTCTACTATCTTCTAAGATTTAAAAGTCCATCATCAATATTTTATCCCTATAACATCAATCAATATACATCTTGAATCAAATATTCATCTTTACACTATAAGCCAAAGATATTCATTTGTATCACCCATTGGTTAGTCATGTTCATCTCAACACTGCTCATCTTTGCACTACGGACCAAAGATATTCATTAGGTAATCATTCATCTTTGCACTACAGGCCAAAGATATTCAGTAATATCATCATTTAGGACTAAGGATGATGAAAAATATCTTAAAGAAAACGAATCTAGTGAGATAAAAGATCAAAGATTAGGGATTCGTACTTTAGTTTATCCAAAGTTCAAAAATACCATATAATAATCAATTGTGGAGCAAAATTCAAGAATAAAGATCAAAACATAGATACAATCAAAGATAGTAACCATAATAGACAACTTGGACAAAGAAAAGAAAATTTCATTTTTTTGTGAATAGTGTCATATTCGTGAATAGTATCGTATACGTGAATAGTAACTCCGACACAAAAAGGTAGAAATTCCACAATAAAATCCATACCAATATTTCGGTATAATTATATTGAAAGAATAACATCATTATGAAGAAAATAGCATCCCTTACCTCAAAAAAACAGTACTTCCGGCTGAAATATCAAGTATAAGGTAGAAGAAAACTTGCAATGATGAATAGCAACTCACAAAGTATCTAAATACTCATAAAATACACTCGATAATATAGAGAGAGAAAGAGAGAACTTGTTTCTGGTGTGATTTTCAATTCTAACTAAGCACCATATTTATAGGAAAATGATTAGAACACCATAGCAGACTAACCTGCACTTGATGGCTTTACCTACTATTATTCACGCTCACCACTTTTGAAAATAAACTCCAGCACATTTTATTTCTCACCAACCAAAAGTGGGGCCCACCATGTTTTTAATTAAAAATATGTATTTCTAAAACTTCAATAATTCATAATAAATAGCCCTTTTATTAGAAAAATTCAAATCTCATGTCTATTCCATAGGAAATTAAATTCTCTACAACTTTGTAAGTTTAAGTTTTTCCAAATTCCAAACGAAAAATAACCGAAATCCACATACGGACGATTTTCAACACCTCTATTTCGACAAAATACTGATAAAACACCTCAGCATTTATTCCTTCATTTATAACCATAATAAATATATCCATCATTTATATCCGCATAAAATAAATATTTCCTTATCATATAAGTCAATAATTAATTATTCACAAATTAAATAATATTACAGAATCACAATTATGACAACCAGGTCGTTCCCAGGAAAGAGGGGGCTTTCCGATAAGGATTTCTCCTTATTGGCGCGCAATTAGGTGATCAAACCCCTTTCCTAGACAGAACTTCCTTAGACATTGCCAATAATGCTATCCAATAATATTATTCAAATAATATGAATTATTGATCTGATAATGGAAAATACTGTGCAGTGATAATTATTGAAACATCAATAATATAACATATCAACGTAGCAATTATTGAATCAATAAAATAAAATATTGAACAGTAATTACTATAACAATTATTGAGTACGTAGTGCCTTCTTACGTAAAAAGCAATAATTCAAAAATACTATGCAATACTGTGTGCTATTGTGCAACCACGCGTATTACTATATTTTTAACCACTGGTATTCCAATAGTGTTAACGGTAACCATTACGCCGTTATTTATAAAAACTCAAACTTGTCATTTTCTTCATTCGACAGTTATCCGTTATAGGGCCCATAAATGGATGCACCGTCATATGAATATTCCTCGACAAAATAAATATTTTATAACCACTTGCTTATTTTGCAAAATTTGCACATTTCACCCATAATCAAAGTATTATATCAAATTAACACCTTATTAATTCAAAATAATGAATAGAGTAAATTTTATTTTATTCATTAAAAAGTTGGGGTCTTACATATACGCCCATCATAACAGGTTTTACGTGATGGTTTTGGCAATCACGTAAACTCTGAGTGCTTTTGTGATGATTAATACAATCACATTAACACGCAATCTATTGTGATTGTCAAAGTCATCACAAAAAAATAAGACTTTAATTAGGGATCAAAGGTAAGAACATGAATCTCTATTTACGGATAATTTATTTCACCAATCAAAGCCCAGATCATGATTATAATTTTAAAACAAAATATAAAAAGAAATTTATGTGAGTTGACTTACTAAACAAAATTACTTCCACATAAGATTTTGTGATTGCAATGGCAGTCACAAATACTCTCTAATGATGGTAAAATTAGTCATCACTAAGAGTCATCATGTATTTTATTGTTTTGTGATGACTTGAAAATTCCATCACAAAATACCTTCTTTTTGTAATTGCAAATAAAGTCGTCACAAAAATCTATCTTTTTTAATGATTGTCATGACCGTCATAAAATATGGTTTTGATTATTTCTTATATTAAAATATTAGTGATAGCTTAAATGCAATCACGAAAAGGATATATCTATAAATGATGGCTGTGACGCCCCCAAAATAGGTATACAACACCCATTCTGAGCGCCAAATACATGGTACAGAAAGTAAACTACAACTTCAATAATACAATTGTCGTGCAAAATACGACAACACATACTGTGAGTTTAAATACAAATATTGTCTTCTAGACAATATCCACACTCAAATAAGTCCTCATTACAATTATTCAAACACTATTTTACTGAGAAATAGTGAGGATCGCTAAAACATTTTCTAGAACCATCACTCAGTACTCGACTAGTTCTGCTTATGTTCTCACCTCCCGAGAAAAATGGAACAAAAAGGAAAAGGGTGAGCTCAACTAGCCCATAAAGAATATTATGACTAAGATAATATACAACAAATTATCGTTAGTCTTCAACAGAAAAAAATCGATAAAATATAATAAACAACAAGTTTTAGATCAACAATCAGATGTAAAAAAAAGCAATCCATTAGAAGAGTCAAGTAGAGAATGAGTTCTACTATCTTCTAAGATTTAAAAGTCCATCATCAATATTTTATCCACATAACAACAATCAATATACATCTTTAATCAAATATTCATCTTTGCACTACAGGCCAAAGATATTCATTTGTATCACCAGTTGGTCATGTTCATCTCAACACATGTTCATATTTACACTACGAGCCAAAGATATTCATCAGTTAATCATTTATCTTTGCACTACAGGTCAAAGATATTTAGTAATATCATCATTTAGGACTGAGGATGATGAAAAATATTTTAAAAAAAATGAATCCAGTGAGACAAAAGGACAAATAGTAGGATTCGTATAACAGTTTATCCAAGATCAATAATACTCCATAATAACCAATTTTGAAGCAAAATTCAAGAATAAAGATCAAAATATGGATACAATCAAAGATAGTAACCATAATAGACATCTTGGACAAAAAGAAGAAAATTTCATTTTTTGGTGAATAGTAGTGGTCGATACGTGAATAGTAACCCTTGACACAAAAAGTTCCAAATTTGATAAAAATTCGAGATCAATACTTGGCGATAATGATATTGAAGAAATAATATCATATATGAAGAAAATAACATCCCTTACCTCAAAATATCAGTACTTCTGATCGGAATATCGGTATAAGGCTGAAGGAAACTTGCACTGATGAATAGAAACTCACAAAGTATCTAAATACTCACAAAATACACTCAATAATCTAGAGAGAGAAAGAGAGAAAACTTGTTTCTGGTGTGATTTTCAATTCTAACTTAGCCCTCTATTTATAGGAAAATGTTAGCAGACTTGACCTGCAACCTGATGGCTTTACCTGCTACTATTCCCACCCACCACATTTGAAATAAATTCAGCACATTTCTTCACCAACCACAAGTGGGGCCTACTCAATTCTAGAATTTTCTACCAAAATCATTTATAAACCTAATTTCTGAATCAGTCACCTCTTAAAATTCATAACAAATCATACGTTCATTTTTAACGGTTCAAAATTTGTGGACATATACTCAACTTATATATGTATAACATATCCAAAATTACAACGATCTAACTATTCGGATTAAAAATTATAACTCACACAATATATCTCAAAAACACTGGTTTAATTTTTAATACCTTCATTCCGACAAAAATACTGATAAAACACCTCAAGATTAACTCCTTCATTTCTAACTACAATAAATATATCCAACATTTATATCCACAAAAATAAATATTTTCTTATTATATGAATCAGTAATTAATTATTCACAAATAATATTACAGAATCACATTTATGACAACCGGTAGTCCTCAGGAAAGAGGGGCTTTCAATAAGAATTTCTCCTTATTGGGCGTAATTAGGTGACCAAACCTCTCCTTGACTGAACTTTCTAGACATTGTCAATAATGCTATCTAATAATATTATTCAAATAATATGAATTATTGATCTGATAATGGGAAATACTGTGCGATGACAATTATTGAAACAACAATAATATAAAATATCAAGCGAGCAATTATTGAATCAATAAAATAAAATATTGAATAAAGTAACTCATCGTAACAATTATTAAGTAGTGCCTTCTTACGTAAGGATCAATAATTCATCAATATTGTGCATCCACGCGTAGACATCGTATTTTAACCACCGGTATTCCAACAAGTGTTAACTCAGAATAACTACGTCGTTATTTATAAAAACTCAAACTTGTTGTTTTCTTCATCCGATGCTTATTACATTATGGGGCCCACAAATGGCTACTGGCGTGCATTTAATATTCCTGAACAACAAGAATATTCCACGACCAAACGAATATTCCCTGACAACAATGATTATTTAATAACCACTTGCATATTTTGCAAAATTTGCACATTTCACCCATAACCAGAGAATTATATCAAATTAATACCTTATTATTCACAAATATAATTAGAGGAAATTTGATTTTATTTATAATAAGTTGGGGTCTTACAATGACTTAGTCCGTCACAAAAAGAAAGTTTGGTGATTGACACGACCATCACAATTATAATACATTGATAGCAAAATTAGTCATCACTAAGAGCCATCATATATACTATTATTTTGTGATTGCTTAAAATATCCATCACAAATTACTATCTTTTGTGATTGTTTTTAAAAACTGTCACAAAGTTTCGTCACGTATTCTTATTTTTCTAATAGTGTCTCTAAATCTATATAAGTGATATGATTCAATGCATTTGCTGGAAATTGATGGCTAATAATTGACACATAGCTAGGGCTAGGGTTAGGGTTGGTCACCAACCAATTATCTTGGCAAGATTTACAAGTTACCTAATAAAAATTCAAAAAGGGCATTATTGTCATTTGATTTATAAATATAATGGCATACTTGTCAATTGTCTAAAGCCTTAGGGTTTAGGGTTTAACCCTTAGGTTTGCAATTTAATTTCTAAAATTTCCAAATTTTGATTTTCAAAATAGAAAATTAATATTTCTAAATTATAATTAGGATTTGATAATTATATTAAAATTTCCTAATCATAATTCAAGCTTGTTAATTAGGATTAATATTTCCTAATTAAAATTGCTAATTTAGCAATTAAGGACAAAATTGTATATTAGGGTTTCTAACAAAATAATTAGGGTTTCCAACATTAAAAATTAGGGTTTTCTAATTAATAGAATTTCTAATTAATCAAATAGGCTTACCCCTAATTAGATTTATGATTAACACACAAAAACCTTATACCTTGTATTTAAATCCCCAAATTAGGGTTTCATATTCTGAATTAGGATTTCAGATTCCCGGAACTGAAATTAAAGTTTCCAAAATCGATTTTAGGGTTTCTTATTATTCGTAAGAATTTTCTAGCTGAACGTTTATGTTCTTAATATAATATTAGGGTTTGCCACTAACATAGGCTATCTGGTCAACCCTTGACCCTTAACCACATATTGTACACATATAATACCATATACACAGAACATATACGCTTATATCTTTAATCCTGAATAATTCACCACAAAAATTTTAAATTCACTAAATTCCTTCTCGGAAATCTCAAATCCATTCACTTATTTTCTGTCTAGGTTTATTATTTAACCTTAATTCAATATTTTAAGGTTTTATAAATATCCAAATTTTTGGGTTGTCAATTTCACCCCTTCTTCTAAAAATTTCGTCCCCGAAATTTACCTTACACCTTATACCTTTCATACACAGCATCGCATGCTACTCAGTACATTCCTCACAAGAGTGAAAATTTTGAAATTGTGCTGAGGAGTTATATAGACTATTGTCTGTCATTTTCGCAAAGGTTTTATGGAAATTCATCCGCAAATCGTCATATCCTGAAGACACAAAGGGTGATTAGCTCGGTATGCCCAGTACTGGCCCAGTAATACTAGTTTGATATGTTTCTCGTATCCGCCTTGGGCGCATAAACGTTTTCTTACCTCAGTCTTTATCGGAATCCGCACCAAAATAATTTGGTTCGGGATAATTTTCAAAGAAAGCTTAGAATTTTATTATAAAAGTTGGTCTAGCCGAATCAAATAACTTAGACCCATATCAATAATCAATTTCAATCGAAATACGAATGTGTGTAGCCAAAACCCCGTTGGCAGATTAAAATTTTAAAAATGACGTCATGATGCCGTACTGTATTAACAGCCCGTTTGAGGATGCCGTCATCAAGTGACTTTGTCATAACAAATCATACAATAGTGGAACAACGATTTTAGATCAAATTCAACACTAAGTATTCCTGCATTTACAATTCCATCAACTTTTTATCATCTCTGCACCAGGTTACATGGTACATAAGCGATAAATAAAAATATACTTGATATTTCAAATTATTATCGTCTAGCCGAAACAAATAGCATAGACTATTCTTTAAACCGTTCAAAAATCATTACAAATCTATTTTATTACCTCAACAGGTAACGATGTGTTGGTGGCCCGAAGTCCACTCATACACAATGGTCACCCGGAGTTGAGAATAAAAAAATCATTTTCAAAAGCACATAGTGCGTTTTTAGCTTGATGTCAAAAAATTTGAGTCTAGCATAGCTAAAAGATTTGGAAAACTTATGTCTCCACTAATAATAATTGCTTAATAATCAATCTATTCCTATTATCCTTACTACACATAACTATTCCCAGTTCGTCAAACCACACTCATGAGTTCATGAACTTTTCACCATCATATGAGTTTAAGAACTTGTCCTAGTCAGACCTTTGGCATCCATTTATTGAGGGGTTCATAAACATTTCATATAATCATGAGTCACGAACATAACACAAGTATGAGTTTTAAGAACTCGTACTTAACCTTATATTCTCTACCTATACCCTATCTATCTGATATACACATGAGAAAGGAATCACCCTCTTAACATGCATATAGCAAATAGCGTGACACAGACATACTAATAATTATCTTAACTCCCTTCTCCATACGAAATTCATTTAATCCATATTCATAATCCTTTCCTGAATCTGTACCAATTCATAATACAACTGACACACAGTATTCTTGTCATAAACTTTTCAATCATTTACCTGATCCTTCTCCATACTATAACCTTATTAGATCACGGGGTGATCTCATCGTATATATTACGATTCATTTCTATGTCTTGATCGTTTTGTTTTACGATCCCCTATCTCTGTACTTTTAGTCTTTTAGACTCTATCTATTCACCACTATTGTTCAACTTTATTATCAGAGTTAGGGAACTCCGTATCTTTATAACTCACCGAGATTTATCTTTGAATATTACCAACACATTAACTCTATTTGAGTTAGTACTTATCCTAATCACTACAGTAATTAGTCTAAGGTATTCCTACCTAAGGTTCATAACCTACAGCTTTGATACCAACTGAGACAACCCCGAATCTGGGTTCCGAATCACCGCGGATCTGGTACAATCATTCTATAACTATTGCGGAAGATATAAACATAAATTGTTTATACAATAAACTTAACACACTGTTCCCCAAGGTTGAGTAACCTTAACTTATACACAATCCATAACATGTCTAACATATAACATTATTATCATACTATACTATTACATTTCTAGCTGCACATATTATCCCAAGCTGAACTTGGCTTTGTCCTTTCCTGTATCCGCGTATTCGTCTTAATCTGCAATGTTAATCATGATATAGCAACAGTGAGCAATAAGTTTGCCCAGCAAGTTTAAGTTCAATAAATTAAGGATATATCATGATTGAAAGAATTGAACAAAAGCTGGCTACAGTTCTACAATATAATTGCAAACTAGCATGAACAAATTTTTACATAGCTGAACGAACATTGAACATGAATATATATATATATATATATATATATATATATATATATATATATATATATCTGGACCGAATGGTAATGAAGCTTATCAGCCTTTCATATATGATGAATACATGCAGTATGCACAGAGTGCAATTTAATAATTCTTAGACATGACAATCAGAAATGATTAACCACAAGTATAATTGAATAATACAACTCGAGGTCGAGTTAAGAAAAACTTGCATGAACCGTTGATTACCGCTATGCAATTTAATAAGCTTTGTCTGAAGACCTAATATTAATAATATTTATTTCTAAGTTAGAATAATATCATCACAGTATTTAAAATAACATAAACTCGTTATCACAGAATCCTATCCGTCTATAACACACATAAGACTTAACCTCAAGTCAAACTTTTACAGTCTGAATCGAGTTCGGTATAATTCTGACATCCCGGTTTCCTAATCGAACAAATATCGAATTTAAGTTCATTTAAACTTTGCCTAAATACTTAACAATTATCTTAGATAATTATCTTTTCAGTCAAAATAATTTTCCAAGTCTCATAATAATTTTTAAATAATTATTATCATTTATCATGAATTTTCAATCATTAAAAACGTATTTATATGAATTAAATACCACATAATTCCTTTATCATTAATATTTATGTAATACTAAATATTAATAAAAATCATAACATAATATTATAATATATTTATAATATATCAAAGTATTTTAATACCTTAAATATGATTTTTAAACCTTTAAATCCAATATCCGATAATTGCTATTAATATTAAAATATTGATATTTTCATGAAAAATATCAAAGTTATATTTTATAACTTTAAATATTTTTATAATACTTAAATAATTTTTATATAATTTTTAAAGCATTAACTCTATTTTTCCATAATTTATTTATTTCATTTATTAAATAAAGTAATTACCATTAATATTAATTAATGAAATTCATCACAAAATATTAAAAGTCATTAAAAATAACTTAAAATATTTTCTTATACCATAATATAATTTTTCATGTATTAAAATTATTTTTAAATAATTTATTTAATATTATAATTAAATAAATTAAATACCATTATTATTCAAAAATACTAAATATTTATGAAATATATTAGAATAATTAAAAACTAATTTTCAGGCTTTAAAATAATTTTTAGGAATTTATTTTGTATTTTTAATAATTAAAAACTATATTTTCCTATTTATTTAATAAAATAATTCATTTTCCGAAATTAAGTGTCGCTAAAGGTACCATAAAGTGCAATAAAAACCGTCATTAATGGTGTTCTTGGTCGCTTGAGATCTTTATCGCCAGAGAATAAGGTAGCTAGTTTGACCAGCATTTGATCTTAGATTTGTAAGTTTCTGGGTTCAAAATTTGGGTTAGGATTATAGTATTTATGTAGCACTACAACCTACAGCAAATTTCATGTCCATAACATAACACAACAAAGAGATAAAGACCTACAAATATCATGTCAGGCATGTTCTTTATTTTCTGGGTTACCCAGAAATGAAGAACAACCATAATACCTACTTTTCGATCCGTGTAACATGCATTCTGAGCTTTCTATGTGTGATATTAAGGTTAAAATATGTAGTGGAGATGTTAGTGAACAACTTTATATCATCAGATCAGTCTAACAAAAACATCAAACAAAGATTTAGTCAAATTCAAAGTTCGTGCTAGGAATCATTGCTTGAGCATTTCGGGTTTTCAGAAATGTTCTTGGCTTGACTTCGGATCAATCTATGTTTGACCGTCATTAATTCTGATTCTGGTAAGTATCTGGGTAATTTATAGGCATGGATATGTAGTACTCATGTCAGTCTACAAGTATATAACAACAACATGTCCACACAACTTAAAAACATCAAGATTCAAGCCTCAAGAAATGTTAAATTTCAGGTTTCGGGTTTTTGATTTCCGTAATTCGTGATTGGTCAACGCACTTTAACCGATCATATCTTGCAATCTAGACATGATCTGAGCTTGATTCAAGTCTCAGATCAAAGCCCTAACAACAAAGAACAGATCTATAACATAAAATACACAGCTGAACATCTAATACACAGAGATCTAGAGGTCCTAACATTCGATTGTCAAGCCTAAATTAATTTTCACTTTTTCCAGATTTTTGAAATCTTTAATTTTAAGCACTTTGATATTATGGATCCATGATCCAACAACCCAGATCATTAAAAGACACCTTAATACATAACTTTAAACAATCAATTACATCATATAACATAAGATCACATGATTTCTAGGTTTAGGGTTTTTATACCTTTTCTAAGCTTTGATCTAGATTCTGACTTCTTGATTCTGATCTAGGAAAGTTATGAACTGAGAATGGCTTTACACATGACCCTCTTTCACTCCAACTCTCGAAATTTTAGAGAGAGACAAGTCTTGGACAAGTTAGCAAGTAAAGTAAGTGGTTTTTCTCTCTCTAAATCTATATAAGTGATATAAATCAATGTATTTGCTAGAAATTAATGGCTGATAATTGACACATAGCTAGGGCTAGGGTTGGTCACCAACCAATTATCTTGGCAAGATTTACAAGTTACCTAATAAAAATCCAAAAATGGCATAATTGTCATTTGATTTATAAATTTAATGGCATACTTGTCAATTGTCCAAACCCTTAGGGTTTAGGGTTTAACCCTTAGGTTCAATTTAATTTCTAAGACTTCCAAATTTCAGTTTTCAAAATAGAAAATTAATATTTCTAAATTATAATTAGGATTTGATAATTATATTAAAATTTCCTAATCATAATTTAACCTTGCTAATTAGGATTAATATTTCCTAATAAAAATTGTTAATTTAGCAATTAAGGATAAAATTGTATAATAGGGTTTCTAACGAAACAATTAGGGTTTCCAACATTAAAAATTAGGGTTTTCTAATTAATAGAATTTCTAATTAATCAAATAGGCTTACCCCTAATTAGATTTGTGATTAACACACAAAAACCTTATACCTTGTATTTAAATCCCATAATTAGGGTTTCATATTCCGAATTAGGGTTTCAGATTCCCGGAACTGAAATTAGGGTTTTCAGAACCGGTTTTAGGGTTTCTTATTATTCGTAAGAATTTTCTAGCTCAACGTTTACGTTCTTAATATAATATTAGGGTTTGTCACTCATAGACTATTTGGTCAACCCTTGACCCTTAACCACATACTATACACACATAATACCATATACACAGAATCCTGAATAATTCACCACAAAAAATTTAAATTCACCAAATTCCTTCTTAGAAATCTCAAATCCATTCACTTATTTTATGTCTAGGTTTATTATTTAACCTTAATTCAATATTTTAAGATTTTATAAATATCCAAATTCTCGGGTTGTCACAAAACCTGCCTAACGCATGGAAACTTAATTTGTCATGGGACTCTCCCCCTTGTCCAAGTGAGGTGACCACTACTTATTCCATCAATAAGTGTTATACTTGATTGAACTGATATACATATAAGGATTCTAGTTCTAGCTAGCTTTGGCTAGAGCAAGGTGAAAATCGCGTCAAAAACATTAATTGTATAGTAATTAAGTGTGTTCTGGTGTATATATAAGCTTTATAAATCTAAACTTTAGTAGACATTTTGGTATTTTAAGTACAATACCATCATTATCAAGTAATATCATGTACAATTGGAGAAAAAAACAGCAGGAAAACTAAAACTAATGTGAACTATGAAATATCAAAGCTATAAAGTTTCTACAGTTAATAAAAATATGCAGTTCCAGCCCCTAGACATTAAAACGATGATAATATTGAGCCCGGTTTTATTTTTTAGAATAAAAATTTATCAAAAGGTAAGAAACAAATTGAGATGTACCTAGAATGGAATGATTCATAATCCAGCCAACCAAATAATTTCAAAAAATTATATGAAATGAATCATCTAGCCTGAGAATTATCCACCGCAGCGCACATAAATTCTCTTCCATGGAAACCTTATCTGAATGAGAGACTTTGCTTATCATTCTTTTCATAGCATCATGGTTTTCAGTCGAGGATAAATCGGAATTGGTCATTTGATTTGACTGAGAACTTTTATCAAACACCTTAGTTGCATGACGTAACTATTATTGTTTTGCCAAACCAATTGCTCTTTGGCCTTTGCAAGGAATTTTGGGAGCACCACTCTACATACTTTCTGATTTCTTCACCCAATCCACCTTTATCCTCAGCGACATACCTAAATCTGTTGTAATCCGCAGTGGTAAGTAACCCAAATCTGTGATGGAGGGAAGGAGCGGAAGAAAAGGGGGTGGAGAAATCAACTGAGTCAACTCTTAATATATAACATTAATATATAACATTAAAATATACTCATCCATATAGTATTAATTTTGTCTCTTTCAGAGGATTAATAGTTCACTGCATAAATCATTAAATTAATCTTCAATTCACTATATCCAAATTAGAACTACTTATACCGAGCAATTGGATCGAGGAGAAGGCTCTCCTTCCATTTTCTTATCAATGAAACAAAAATCAATTTCAAGTAATGTGAAAATTAGATATACAAATCAAATCAGATGGAAAATCAAAATATATGAAGATGGAGAGAAGAAAAATAGGTCACCTCTGTTTTGTTGCTACAATACCCCCAGATGTCATATTTATTTTCCTTTAATACTCTGTTTCTCCCCTATTTCTTCATCCCTTTGCCAAGCAAGCAAGGTGCAGGAAGAAGCTTTGTTTCATAATTTTAGAGAGAAAACAAAATAGAGAAAAACAAATAATGGGTTCAAATTTTTATTTTATTCTCAAATGTTGTATATGTTATACCAAGTACAAAACATAGCATAATGAAAATCTTATAGAAGTTTCAGAAATTGATGAAAATATGGATGAGTTTGACGAATAATAGCATAATGAAAATCTTAAGAAGTCTTAAAAATCTTAAAGTATATGTCGAAGCATTCATAACTAATATAAAATTGATGAAAATATGGATGAGTTTGAGAAATTGGGGCTTGCTATATGAAGATGTAGGGAAAGAAGTCTCAAATTCAGTCATAGATTCAGTCATAGCAGCATAAGGAAATACCTTAACGTCGTCGTCATCGACAACAAAAATCGATCGATCCACAAACTCCACAGTTCGCAATCTCTCGATTTGCTCCACCCAACAAACCCCAAATCGTCTTCGTATTCGTTTGTCCTACAAAAGAAGTTTTGGATAAATCAGAGATAGAGAAGAAGAAATTTGAGATGCGTGTGGGAGGAGGCAGAGCTGAAGTTATGAGGAAGAGAAGATGAAGAGATTAGACCAACTCGTAAATAACTCAGTGAAATTGAACGAAATTCAAATGGCAAAACTAATGATTTGGCCACCGAAGTTCACACATTTTATTAAATACCTGATTGAACTTTTAATTGTTCGAATTAACTCAATGTACTAATTATTATTTTCAAATTGGGTCATTCTGTCAAATCTGGTTAACGGCTCTCAAAAATTTTCATACGTGGAAGCAAAAAAAAAGGGAAAATAAAATAAAAAATGAGGTGGCCAATCAGCAAAAATGACATGGAAATAAAAATAAAAAATTTAATTTTTACTCATTTTTAACATTTTAAAGTTTTAAAAATGACAAAAACATAATAAAACACAATAAAAACTAATAAAATAAAATATTTTTTTCATTCATTAAATTAAATTTATTTATCAAGATAAATCAAATTTTAATCAATTAAAAAACCAAACATATTTTTCTTTAAAAAAAGACAACATTAAAAGTAAAAAAATCAAAAACATTCAAAAAAATCTAGATACATATGAGGATTAACTTCCTCCGTCTGCCAATATGTTTGAATTATCTTTCTCCTACTCCGCCCCTTTTTCTATCAGTCAAATAAACTAATATGTTTGAATTTTATTTCTCCTACTCCACCCCTTTTTCTGCAAATTGCATCGAAAGCACTCAGCTCTCGCTTTGTCTCTTTCCTTCTCTCCCGCAAAATGGCTTCACCACAAACTCTCCCGATCTCAAGTCCCCAATCAACCACCGCCAACCCCCAATCTCAGCCGCCGATAGCCACCCCCGCCTTTTACGCGTTTATCGCGCGCCTCTCTTCCTCCGTCTGCCACGCCTTATCCCAGCGTCGCCCCTGGTATGAGCTCGTCGACCGATCTTCCCTCTCCCGTCCAGACTCCCTCTCGGAGGCCGCCTCGCGCGTACAAAAGAACTTGATTAAGATTTGGTTTTGAATCTTCCCCGATCTAGATCTGTTTTGAATGTTTTTGATTTTTTTACTTTCAATGTTGTCTTTTTTTTTAAGGAAAATATGTTTGGTTTTTTAATTGATTAAGATTTGATTTATCTTAATAAATAAATTTAATTTAATGAATGAAAAATATTTTATTTTTATTAGTTTTTATTGTGTTTTATTATGTTTTTGTCATTTTTAAAACTTTAAAATGTTAAAAATGAGTAAAAAAGTAAATTTTTTTATGTTTATTTCCATGTCATTGTTGATGGTTTGCCACCTCATTTTTTTATTTTATTTTCTCCTTTTTTTTTTGCTTCCACGTATGAAAATTTTTGACAGCCATTAACCAAATTTGACAGAATGACCCAATTTAAAAATAATAATTAGTTCAGTGAGTTTAATTCGAAAAATTAAAAGTTCAATCATGTATTCAATAAAATATGCCAACTTCAATGGTCAAAATTATTAATTTTGCCAAATTCAAATTGATTAAAAATCGACTCCAAATTGGGATCCCCTTTGCTTAAAGGTATTGATATATATTCCAAAGGGTTCGTATTTAGCGGAAAAAAAAATAATTACAAAGTGTTTGCATTTTATATGAGCTAATTACTATGGCCATTAAATAATATTTCTAAAGTGATCAATCTTACATGCATATATGTTTGACCGAGTCCACTTACATATGGATTATAGATAATCTCTCTCTTTTATCTTTGGTTAGTATGGTATCATCTATCTTAAAAGATATTTTAGCATAAATCTTACATTGATTTAAGGAAAGTAAAAATTTCATAGAGGATAAAAGCTTGATTAAATTAAATTTTCTTAATATTTTTTCTACTCTGATATTTAAGTCATATCATTACAAAACAAATACATGTGAATTTATATTTTTAAACGTAAATAATAAGATAATTTTAAAAGATAAAAGGTCTATATAATTTTATATTTTAGAACGGAGGTAATGTAATTTAAAAAATTATAAATTTTGTAAAAGGTTAAAGATTGTTTTACTTGTTATTGGGTCTCTGTAATAAAAAAAAAAAATTATTATTGCGAATTTTTGTGATATTAACTTTATAAATCAAATAAATATCTGTGACAATTGTAATTTCACTTAATTATATTTCATGAGCCTTTTGAACTTAAATACTGCAATTACACTTTGAAATAAAAGAAAATATGATCATAGAGCCATTACCACAAATATATTTAATAATTTTAAATGTCAATTCAGTAAACTTTGTACATATCGAAAATAGAGTTATATTCTTTTGAAACATAATATTTTAAATATATTCTATATTTCTATACTAAATATTAACTAATCAACTTTAAAGACTAGCACATCATACTTCAGTTTTAATTTTTTTCAATGTATTTTTCTTTAAAAAATGTTGTCATAGCTGAACAAAAATATTGGATCAGCCCGGCCTGTTTGTGTGTATGTGTTCAGATTATAGAATTTTAAAACTTAATTTTTCGTAAATTATGAAATTATTTATTTATTTTTTGGATAAATTTCCTTACATTATATCTACAGTTCTATAAGTTTTTCTTCATATTAGTACAATATTATAATAGAGTTTTATTGTTATAAAATTTTAGCAATGTGTATAAAGATACTCTTATAATTGTTGCATAAATTTAGAGAGAATAAGCAAGAGAAAAGAGAGAGAAATTATTCAGAAAGAATTCTTATGTTTTTCATTCAGCATGATTTCATTTATATAGGAAAGCAGGAGGTCACGGGGAGAGCAGGAGAACAAAGAAAAGGGAGTCACGGAGCTAGTAAATGAAGGTTCCCTCCTGAGGAGGAAATCACACGCTTTCTAACACTTCCCCTGATTCCCTACGATAGAAGATTATATCTCATTAAAAAATTTGTTAAGAAAATCCAATGGGAAAAACTTAACGTAGGAAAAAAGAGTACATATCTTTTACATAAATATCTTAATTAACTACCTCATTAAAACATTGTCAGGAAAAAATCCATTGAGATAAAAACCGTGACTAAGGAAAAAGAGTACAGTCTTCCCCTCAAAAGGAATTCATTACTCCTTGATGAAATATTGTCATAAGTCTTTCAGTCGACATATTCCGATCCTTTTTCGAAGTTTTGCAAACGTTGCATTTGGTAGCGACTTTGTGAATAAGTCGGCTAGATTATCACATGATCAAATTTGATGTACATCTATATCACCCTTATTTTGTAGCTCATGTGTGAAGAAGAATTTAGGTAAATTGTGCTTTGTTCTATCTTCCTTGATATATCTTCCTCTAAGTTGAGCAATGCATGCAGCGTTATCCTCATACATAATTGTAGGAATGTCTTTGATTGATGGTAATCCACATGACTTTTGAATATGCTGAATAATTGATCTCAACCAAACACACTGTAAGACCCCAAAATTTATGAAATAAAAGTATTCAATTTTTCTTATAATTACTATTCAGTAAATGGTTAAATTGATAAAAGTTAAAGTTAAGAGTGATATATGAAATTTTTTTTCAAAATACAAGTGGTTATAAAATATTAATTGTTGTCGGAGAATATTCGTTTGGTCGTGGAATAATCTTTACGTTGGGAATATTAAATGCGACAGCCTGCAGCCCATTTAATGGGCCCCATAATGTAATAAACTATCGGATGAAGAAAATGACAAAATTAAGTTTTTATAACTAAGCGTAATCAAGCTATTAAGATTATTAATCGTTGGAATACCCGGTTGGTAAAATAAAGTAATACGCGTTGTTGCACAGTAGCACACGGTATTACACAGTATTTTTGAATTATTGATTCTTACGTAAGAAGGCACTACTCAATAATTGTTATAGTAATTACTGTTCAATATTTTATTTTATTGATTCAATAATTGCTGCGTTGATATTTTATATTATTGTTGTTTCAATAATTATCATTGCACAATATTTCTCATTATCAGATCAATAATTCATATTATTTGAATAATATTATTAGATAGCATTATTGGCAATGTCTAGAAGGTTCTATCAAGAAGAGGTTTGGTCACCTAATTGCGCGCCAGTAAGGAGAAATTTTTATTGGAAAGCCCCCTCTTTCCTGGGAACGGTCTGGTTGTCATAATTATAATTATGTAATATTATTTGTGAATAATTAATTATTGATTTATATGATAAGGAAATATTTATTTGATGTGGATATAAATAATGGATTTATTTATGTGGTTATAAATGAAGGAATTAATGTTGAGGTATTTATCAGTATTTTGTCGGAATGAAGGTATTAAAAATTAAACCAGTGTTTTTGAGATATATTGCGTGAGTTAAAATTTTTAATCCGACCGTTGGATCGTTGTAATTTTTGGATATGTTATACATATATAAGTTGAGTATATGTCCACAAATTTTGAACCGTTAAAAATGAACGTATGATTTGTTATGAATTTTAAGAGGTGAATGGTTCAGAAATTGTTGAAGTATCCGAATTTAGCATTTTGGTGGAAAATTCTAGAATTGAGTGGGCCCCACTTGTGGTTGGTGAAGAAATGTGCTGAATTTTATTTCAAATGTGGTGGGTGAGAATAGTAGCGAGTAAAGTCATCGGGTTCTTGTGTCAAGTCTGCTAAAATTTTCCTATAAATAGAGGCTAAGTTAGAATTGAAAATCACACGTAAACATAAGTTTTCTCTCTTTCTAGATTATTGAATGTATTTTATGAGTATTTAGATACTTGGTGAGTTGATATTCATCAGTGCAAGTTTCCTTCAGCGTCATATCCGATATCCAGTCAGAAGTGCTACTCTTTTAAGGTAAGGGATAGTAAGGGATTTTAAAAGTTATTATGTTTTTCAGATTCGTACTTCTTCTAACCTTGAAAATCTGGAAAAATTTGAAATGATATGTTGATGAGTTTTATTGATTGTGTCAAAAATGGTGATTTTGGATGTATAGATTAAGAGTTATGAATTTTATGAGAAAAGACTATTTTAAAAGTAACCGCTTATAATTCCTTGTGGTTAACTCCAAAATTGATGAAATTTTTATTGGGAGTACATCTATATAATATCAGTGTACTCTGTGAATTTGGAATTTTTGGATAAAAGTACAATTTATGATAAATGTCTAAATATTAATTTGTTTTGGCGTATATGAAAAATAGTAAATGAATTTTAAAAATTCTAAGAAAAATATATGTTCAATATGGGACTATATTCTGCTAAATCCCAGAAAAGAAATATTTTTGGAACTGATTTGGTATTTTTCATGAAAATAGACTAGTTATAAATAAATGAGTTAAATATGTTATGTGAAGGAAGAAAATTGGTAAATATGATTTTATGGCTTGAGAATCATATATGTGATATATGCAGATTTTCGATGAAGGTTTTGGTTATTGGTGATGAAATCTTATAAGTTTGGCATTTTATGATGATTAAATGCATTATTTAGTAAAGTATAAATAATTAAAATAAATTGTTTATAAGTTTAAGAAATGTTATTCTTTCAATATCATTATACCAAAATATTGGTATGGATTTTATTGTGGAATTTCTACCTTTTTGTGTCAGGGTTACTATTCATGAGTTACTATTCATGAGTAACTATTCACGAGTTACTATTCACGGGTACTATTCACTACAAAATTGGTTTCTTTTTCTAACCAAATTATAGTTGATTTATGAATATTACTCTCGAGATTAAAACTATATATTGATTATATTGATTTTATTATCATATATAACATTTTTATAACCCTGATGTTGAAATTCTCTTTCACTTGAGTATAAAGATGGGTAGATTATTGGTATGATCATGACTAGGGTTCTCTTTGGCCAGTAGTGAAAAGTTAAATTGTGACTGGTATGATCATAACCATTGAATTTATAATTGAATATCTTTAGCTTAAGTGCAAAGGTGAATTCATCAACATGGTTATAATTATTGTTTATATAAATTCTGAAATGATTATATATTTCTTTGAGATATTAATATATTTGGCCTGTAGTGCAAATATGAACTGTTGTTGAATATCTTTGGCCTGTAGTGCAAAGATGAACTGTTAATGAATATCTTTGGCCCGTAGTGCAAAGATGACCTGTTGTTGAATATCTTTGGTCAGTGGTGCGAAGATGAACTGTGGATGAATATCTTTGGTCGTAGTGCAGAGCTAAATTTATTAGTATGATGATTAGCAACAGAACTGTGGATTGGTATAACCATGATCTTTGATGTTTTCGTAAAGACATGTGATGAAAATTATATTCATTCCCCAGTACGTAAGAGGAATTTAGAATTACAATTATGATTATGAGATATTCATATAATTGTGGAAAGAAACTGTTGATTGATGTTACAGGGATAAAACATTGTTGGTGGACTTTTAACATGGAGAAGATAATAGACTGTATTGTCTATTTGACTCTTCTAATGGATTGCTCGTTTCGCTGCAACTATGGTTGAAATTTTTATCATCTACCATATGTTCTAAATCTCTGATTTGTTATTGATGAAGGCTATTGATAATTTAATTATCTTTAGTCATGATATTCTTTACTGAGCTAGTTGTGCTCACCCTTTTGCTTCACAATTCTTTTCAGGTAATAAAAGTGTAGCTGGGTCGAGCGGGGGTAACAAGGGAATAGAACGGTGGTCTCTAGCTGTGGAGTTCTCCCTAAACAGTATAGACAAGTGTGTTGTATACATCTTTTAGTAGTTATATTTGGTGAATCATATAGGGAGAGGCGAACCCAACGTTGGAAGGGTGTTTTTCCACTATCATACAAGATGTCTAATGACATACAATCTCGTGTCATCATAAGACAGGGTTGTGCTCATCCACTTGCTGAGTATATTTATGAGCACTACCTATATAATCTTGGTGTTTGTTTGAAGTATAATTCTCAATTTGAGACAGTGGAGATAATGATAAATCAAGAGAAGACTCACCATTGGGAAGAATATGATAGTAATCTTCTCGTTTTTCTTTGGGGTCTATTGGATCAACCAAGGATAATTCTGTGGCCATATGATATCTATCATAACCTAGAAGCATGGCCTCCCATGTACGAAGGTTTCCTTGAGCACTTCCCAAAGATTTTAGTTTCTAAAACAGTTTTTGACTATACCTTTATGTAAGGTGTCATTGTGAGGTGTTGTCCACGGTTGGGACATGTGTTATATTTGGTATATATTTGTATCCAAACTCACAGTATATGTGTTGTTGTATTTTGCACGACAATTGTTGTAATAAAGTTGTAGTTGTTTTCTGTACCATGTATTTGGCAACTCAGAATAGGTGTTGTATACCTATTTTGGGGGCGTCACACACACTCTCTGCTTGCTTCATGTATAGCGAGAATCTCTCAGTGATTTGAAGATGTAGCTGTCATGGTTTGCTTTGTGGATTTCCAGGATATAGCCGTGTCACAATATGTAAATACATAACCTGTTTGTGATCTTCCATTATGTGGATCTGATAAATATCCTGCATCGGCATATCCAACTAATTGTGACGTTGAATTTCTTGGATAAAATAACCCAAGATCTATACTTCCATGGAGGTATCTCAAAATGTGTTTGATCACATCCTAATGTCTCTTAGTCGGAGAAGAACTGTATCTTGCTAACAAGTTGACAAAGAAAAGTAATATCGTGTCGCGGTATACAGCTTTGCAAGATACATAAGAGCACCTATTACACTTAGGTATGGAACTACAGGTCCAAGAACTTCTTCCCCACTTTCTAGAGGCCGAAATGGATCTTTATCAGCTTCTAAAGATCGAACAACCATCAGGGTAGTTAAAGGATGAGCTTTATCCATATGAAAACGACTAAGAATCTTTTCAGCATATGTGGATTGATGAACAAAAATTCCAGATGCTAAATGCTCCACTTGTATTCCCAAACAGAATTTTGTCTTTCCAAGATCTTTCATTTCAAATTCATCCCTTAAATAAGTAGTAGTTCTTATGAGTTCTTCAGGAGTACCTACAAGATTCAAATCCTCCACATATACAACAATGATGGAAAATTCACTTTGTGATTTGTTAATAAAAATACATGGACATACTTGATCATTTATATATCCATCTTTTATTGAATAATCACTAAGTCGATTATACCACATACTGACTGTGACTGTTTCAACCCATACAACGTGTAAGACCCCAACTTATTATAAATGAAATTGAATTTTCTATTTATTATTTTGAAATAGTAAGGGTTGAATTGATTAATGTGGTTAGTTATGGGTAAAATGCAAATATTTCAAATAAGCAAGTGGTTATAAAATATTCATTTTTATTTGAGAATATTCGTTTGGTCGTGGAATATTCTTCCCGTCTGGGAATATTCGTACGACGCGCAGCCTTTTGTGGGCCCCATAATGTAAAAAGTTTATCGATGAAGAAAACGACAAGTATAAGTTGTTTATAAATAACTACATAGTTGTTACCGCAATTAACATCGTTGGAATACCCCATGGTTAAAAACAAGAATACGCACATTGTGCACAAGAAGACACCAGATTGCACCAATTATTGATTCTTACGTAAGAAGGCACTACTCAATAATTGTTACAAGAATTATCGCTCAATATTTTATTTTATTGATTCAATAATTGCTACGTTGATATTTTATATTATCGTTGTTTCAATAATTGTCACTACATAGTATTTTCTTATTATCGAGCAATAATTCATATTATTTTAATAATATTATTAGATAACATTATTGGCAATGTCTAGAAAGTTCGCTCTAAGGAGAGGTTTGGTCACCTAATTGCGCCGCCAAGAAGAGAAATCCTTATCGAAAGCCCCTCTTTCCGGGAACTACTCGTTGCCAAGATTGTGATTCGTAATATTATTTGTGAATAATTAATTATTGATTTATATGATAAGGAAAATATTCATTTTATGTTGATATAGATGGAGAAATTTTTTAAAGTGACAATTGTTGAAAAATTGATATTTTATCTTTTTCGATAAAATAATTATTTAAATATATTATTATATTTAATAATATAATAATGGTGATATTTTTACAATGAATGTGGGATATATGAATAAATGAGGAGGAAGAGTATTTTTGTTACAAAAATATTTTAAAACATGTTAAACATGTTTGTGGACCCCATTTCTCGATCGAAATTTGATTATAAATGTGTAAAATCACCCGCTTGTGGATTTTTGGCCAATTTTGTTTGGAATTTGGAAAAACTTTCTTCAAAAAGTAGAGAATGGAATTTCCTATGAAAAAGACATAAGGTTTGAATTTTTTCCGATAAAAAGGGCTATTTATTATGAATTATTGAAGTTCAAGTTCAAATAATTGATTTTTGAAGTTTTAATTATTTTTATTAAGAAAAACGTTTTTTCCATTTAATAGGCCTCATTTGTGGGTATGTTAGAAATTTGAATTCAAATTCTTAGTAAAGGAGGCGAGAAATTGAATAAATATAATAATATTATATTAAATTTTTCGCTTTGGTGTTCTAAGCATTTTCCTATAAATAGGTGCTTAGGTTAGAATTAAAAATCACACCGTAAAACAAGTTTTCTCTCTTTCTCTCTATATTATCGAGTTTATTCTTGTGAGTATTTTGAGACTTTGAGTGTTGCTATACTGCATGCAAGTTCCTTCAAAGACTATATCCAAAGATTCCAAATGTAAGTACTATTCTTTTCGAGGTAAGTGGATGTTATTTTTTTCTTAAATGATATTATTTTCTTCAATATCATTATGCTTTCAAATATTGGTTTGATTTTTTTATCAAATTTAGAACTTTTTGTGTTTGGGGTTACTATTCACGATAATGCATTATTATTCACGATATTATACTATTCACTTAATACACAAGACTATTCACGTAAAAATGAAATTTTTTCTTTTTTGTCCAAGATGTCTATTATGGTTACTATCTTTGATTGTATCCATGTTTTGATCTTTTTTTGAATTTTACTTCAAAATTGGTTATTATGGAGTATTATTGAACTTGGATAAAACCGTAAATACTTAATCCCTAATATTTGTTCTTTTGTTTCACTCGATTCGCTTTTCTTTAAAATATTTTTCATCATCCTCACCCTAAATGATGATATTATCAATATCTTGGCCATAGAAAAAAAAGATGAATGATTTTCGATGAATATCTTTGGCCCAGAAAGTAAAAGATGAACAGTGTTTAGATGAACATGACTAATCGATGAATATCTTTGGCCTCAGTAGTGCAAAAGATGAATATTTGATTCCGTATATATATCGATTGATGTTACAGGATAAAATATCGACGATGAACTTTTAAATTCATATATGTAAGATAATAGATTTTATTCTCTACTTAACTCTTCTAATGAATTATTATTTTCATCATGTAATATTGATTTAAAACTTGTTGTCTATTGTATTCTATTAGATTTTTCCCGTTGAGGACTAACGATAATTTGTTCTATGTTATCTTAGTCATAATGTTTTTTATCGGGCTAGTTGAGCTCACCCTTTTTCTTTTTGTTCCATTTTTTTCTTCTCAGAGGCTTAGAATGTAATGTAGTACTAGTCTGGGTGTGGAATGATGGTTCTAGAAGTTGTTTTAGTAGTCCTCACTATTTTGTAAAATAGTGTATCAATAATTGTAATGAGGACTTATTTGAGTGTGGATATTGTCTAGATGACAATATTTGTATTTAAACTCACAGCTTTAAGTGTTGTCGTATTTTGCACGACATAGTGTATTAATAAAGTTGTAGTTATTTCTGCATCATGTATTTCATGTACTCGTAATGGGTGTCAGTATACCTATTTTGGGGGTGCCAGCTTGGTATCGAGCTTAGGATATGGTCTCCATGAGATCGGGAATAGTACTAGAGGGGAGAGACGAGTAAATCCTTCGCTAAGTGTGTCCTACCTAAGCTTATTTGTTGGTGGTCAAGATATATGGTTAATATGTGATATGTTAATTTGTTTAATTAACCTTTGTTTTATGGCAAGATTTAAGAATGGCAACCGAGAATATTAACAGTGGAATGAATGAGACCGTGGAGACACCTTTAATCACCACCTGAGGAAACGCGCAACAGAAGGCAATATTCCTCCCGTAAACAACACCAACCGAAAGCGCACGATGAACGACGGATGTTTAGGAGCTTTTTGCAATTCATGCAAAACCGCATTTAGAGGAGACTCGTCGTGACAAAATATGGGTGGAAATGATAGAACGCGCTGGCTTGTCATGCCAAGCAGTTCAAAGTTGGGACCACCGTAATTTATTGGAAAGCGGATCCGATCAAGGCAGTAGACGGGGGTTAAACAAATTACCAAGATATTGATGTCTTGGGATGCACGGAGGAGGAATGAAGGTTCCATTCGCCACCTTTATGTTCCGTATGGAAAGGCGTATCATCGGTGGGAGTCTCTGTGAAGCGACTCATCACCGCCGACTCAAAGATGTCTTGGGAAACATTTCAGAAATTTTTCAACGACAAGTACTTTCCTGAAAGTATTCGCCATATGAAGGAGGTAGAGTTTATTAGATTAGAACAAAACAACATGATGGTGTCCCAACACGAGGCGTAAGTTCAGAGAGTTATCCTGTGTTTGCACCTCATTTGGTAGAGAATGAGGAACGAATGACGAGGATGTTTCGAGAGGTTTAAAACCCGAGATTCTAAGCAATATCTTATCTCTCATAAATTTTCTTTATATTCAGATGTTGTAAATGTGGCTCAATTATTAGAGCGAGATAATGAGTATGTTCAACCGAGGGACCACAACTGTGGTCATACCGGCAAGCAAAAAATTATCTGAGCAATGAAAACCAATGGGGAGGAAAACATTCTGGATTAAAAGCCAGAACCACTCCGTGGTAATCGTGGGCCATGAAAATAGAAGAAGAAGCGTAGCCTGGGGAGATTTTAAAAGAGGAGATTCAACAATGACAATGTGAAGACGCCAAGACCAAAGAAGAATCGGTTTTAATGGAGGAGAACGACCACCGGTCAGATGCTATAAATGTGGAAAAGAGGGACACATCACCCCAAACCGCCCACAACAGTTCAAGGTATGCTATAATTGTGGAAAGGAAGGACATATCGCCGAGATCAGATCAGAGTGAAACCAAGTCCAAGTGGGGATGGTGACTCAAAAGGTCGTCCCGTAAAAGTCAAAGTCAACTGCCTCTGGAAGAGCATTTGCGTGGATCGGTCAAAGTGCAAGGAACCCAAACGAGGTGATCACGGTAAGCTAATCATAAACTCTTGCAAAGTTTATACCTTATTAGATACTGCTCTACCCATTCTTTTATCTCTCCCGCTTGTGCTCAACGCTTAAACTTGACTCCGAGAAATTAGACCTCGACTTATCTCGTGGAGACTCCATTAGAGAAACTTTCATTGCATCCACTCGCTTATAAATCTTGTTTGATCCAAGTTGGTACCATCACATTACCGTTGATCTTATTTCTTTGAAAATACTTGCATTTGATGTGATTTTAGGATTGATTGGTTAACCACCATCATGCTAAAATTGATTATTTTCGTAAGGTTGTTAGTTTTCATATTCCTAACCAACCCGTTATGCTAATTCAAGCAACCAAAACTCTAAAGTCAATCATCGCCATATCAAGCCATAAAGCTATTCGCTTATTGAAAAACTGGATGTCAAGCTTTCTTAGCCCATGTCACGGACTTGAACAAAAACACGCCGATGTGAATAATATTTCTATTGTTAGTGAATTTCCGACGATTTTTCAAGAACTTCCCTGCCTACCCCGTAACGTGAAGTTGAATTCTTTATCGACCTTGAACCCGTACAAAGCCCATTTCTAAAACCCCATATCGAATGGCTCCTATTGAACTTTCAGAGTTAAAGGTCCAACTACGTGAGTTGTTGGACATCGGCTTCATTCTGGCCCCAAGTACATCTCCTGGGGTGCTCCTATTTTATTTGTAAAGAAGAAAGACGGAGTATGCGACTTTTGTATCGACTATCGAGAATTGAAACCATGTCACCATCAAGAATAGGTATCCGCCACCTCGTATTGATGACCTATTTGACAAGTTGTAAGGAGCACAATTCTTTCAAAGATCGATCTTCGCTCGATATCATCACCAAGATTAGAATCGAGGATATTCCAAAGACCGCTTCGTAACTCTAAGACGGCATTATGAATTTTAGTCATGTCTTTTGATCGACTAATGCTCCCCGCGCTTTTATGGATATGATGAACCGAGTATTCAAGGATTATTTGGATCGGGCTTTGTTGTCGTCTTTATTGATGACATCCTCATATATTCCAAAAGTCGTGAAGATCATGAGCACCATTTGAAAGTCGGTATCGCAAAGGCTTCGTGATAACAAGCTATATGCCAAGTCAAGAAATGCGAAGTTCGCTCGAGGAAGTAGCATTCCTTGGGCACGTGGTGTCAAAACATGGAGTATCCGCTGACCCGCCAAGATGAAGCAATACAAAGTTGGGAGCAACCAAATCGGTGATCAAGTACGTAGCTTTTTGGGCTTAATGGTTATTATCTGAGATTTGTGGAAGGATTTTTCTAATCGCTACTCCGCTAACTCACCGACTCAGAAAGATACAAAATTCAGATGGAGCGAGGAATGCGAGAAGAGTTTCCAAGATCTCAAGAGGAGACTCATTTCGCACTGCTCTCGACAATACCATCCGTTCGGATGGATTTGTTATCTACAAACGATGCTTCGTGTAAAGGGTTAGGATGTGTTCTCATGCAACATGGGAAAGTCATAGCCTATGCCTCGCGATAACTTAAAGAGTATGAGAGGAATTATCCTACCATGATCTAGAGTCAGCAAAGCAATCATTTTGCGCTTAAAGATCCTGGAGGCACTATTTATATGGGGAGAAAGTGGAAATATATTCGCACCATAAAAGTCTCAAATATTTCTTCACCCAAAAGGAACTCAACATGCGCAAGAACGACGCTGGCTCGAAAGTTATTGAAAGATTACGACCATACCATCCAATACCATCCTCGAAAAGCAAACGTGGTAGCCGACGATTGAGTAGAAGATCATACGCGGTACAAGTGCAATGTTGTTAACACAAAGGCCCATTTTGTATGACTTGCAAAGGATGGAGATAGAGATAAAGGCTCCAAGTACCCACGTGATGATATCAAGCATACGAAAGTAGAACCGATTTTAATTGATAAAGTTAAAGTCGCTTCAAGCTACATACATGGAGCCGATGCGTATATGAAGAAGAAAGTGCAAGAAGGTGCTATTCCGTAAGCAAGAATCGATGAAGAAGGAATACTTTGAGTCAACTCTGCATTTTGTGTTCCTAACGATTCGACTTGAAGCATAGAATCATGATGGAGGCACACAACACACCGCTTGTAATCCATCTCGGGAGTACCAAATGTATCATGATCTTCACATACATTTTGGTGGAACAATATGAAGAGAGAGATCGCGAAGTTTATCTCGAGGTGTTTAACTTGTCAACGGTAAAGGCGAGCATCAAGTGCCAAAGGGTCCATTGCAACCACTTGAGATTCCAAATGGAAGTGGGAACACATTACCATGGATTTTGTTACGGGTCTTCCCATGGTTTCTCAAGGCATAAATGCGATTTGGGTTATTGTTGATAGATTAACCAAGTCCGCTTCATTTCTTGCCGATACGGAGACTTATTCCTGAACGCCTTGCTCAGATGTACGTAAATGAGATTGTGAGATTGCATGGCATGCCAAGATCCATAGTTTGGATCGTGACCCAAGATTCACTTCACGATTTTGGATTAGCTTGCAAAAAGCTATGGGCACGGATTTATTTATCTGGGCTTTAAGATACCATCCTCAAACGGACGGGCAGCAATCGAGAGGACTATTCAAAACTTGAAGATCTATTAAGACTTTGTGTCCTAGATTTCAAAGGAGTTGGGATAAGTACCTACCATTGGTGGAATTCTCCTACAACAACAGCTTATCGTGCAAGTATAAGTGTGGCTCCATTTCAAGCATTGTATGGACGAAAGTGTCGCTCAAAGATATGTTGGGATGAGGTGGGAGAAGCAACATTGTTGGGACCAGAGTTGGTACGAATGACTACAGAGAAGATCCAAATGATTCGACAACGTATACAAACGGCACAGATCGATCAAAAGAGTTATGCGGATCTTCATCGAAAGGACGTGGAATTTGACATTGGGGATCATGTATTGTTACGTATTGCTCCATGGAAGGGAGTTACAAGATTCGGGAAGAGAGGAAAGCTCAATCCATGATTTATTGGTCCATTTCAGATTCTTGACCGAGTAGGAAATGTGGCCTATAGACTCGTGATTACCTCCAAGTATGTCTCGTGTTCATAATGTTTTTCATATATCCGCTATGTAAATATGTGAAAGACCCAAACCACATTATCGAAGTTAGAACCGGACGAGAGATAGTCAAGACTTAACGCATTTAAGAGGTACCCGCCAAGATCTTGGATAGAAAGAGCATGTCCCACGACAAAGGTCATACCACAAGTCAAAGTTTTGTGGAGGAACCATGCTATAGAGGAAATGACCGGGAGTTGGAAATGTAAATGAAAGCGAGGTATCCTCACCTTTTCAAAACACTGTGTACGTGACGCCAATTTCGAGGGACTAAATTTCATAAGGAGGGAGGTTGTAAGACCCCAACTTATTATAAATGAAATTGAATTTCTATTTATTATTTTGAAATAGTAAGGGTTGAATTGATTAATGTGGTTAGTTATGGGTAAAATGCGCAAATATTTCAAATAAGCAAGTGGTTATAAAATATTCATTATTATTTGAGAATATTCGTTTGGTCGTGGAATATTCTTCCGCTTTGGGAATATTCGCATTTACGCAAGCAGCCTTTTGTGGGCCCCATAACGGAAAAGCGATTGGATGAAGAAAATGACAAGTATAAGTTTTTATAAATAACTACAGTAGTTGTTACCGTTAATATCGTTGGAATACCCAATGGTTAAAAAACACAAATAATACACATTGTCAGCACAAGAAGATACCAGATTGCACCAATTATTGATTCTTACGTAAGAAGGCACTACTCAATAATTGTTACAAAGAATTATTGCTCAATATTTTATTTTATTGATTCAATAATTGCTACGCTGATATTTTATATTATCGTTGTTTCAATAATTGTCACTACACAAGTATTTTCCATTATCGATCAATAATTTCATATTATTTTAATAATATTATTAGATAACATTATTGGCAATGTCTAGAAAGTTCGTCTAAGGAGAGGTTTGGTCACCTAATCATGCGCCAAAGAAAGAGAAATCCTTATCGAAAGCCCCTCTTTCCGAGAAACTACTGGTTGCCAAGATTGTGATTTCGTAATATTATTTGTGAATAATTAATTATTGATTTATATGATAAGGAAAATATTCATTTTATGTGGATATAGATGGAGAAAATTTTAAAGTGACAATTGTTGAAAAATTGATATTTTATCTTTTTCGATAAAATAATTTATTTAAATATATTATTATATTTTAATAATATAATAATGGTGATATTTTTACAATGAATGTGGGATATATGAATAAATGAGGAGGAAGAGTATTTTGTTGTTAAAAAATGTTTAAAACATGTTAAACATGTTTCATGGGACCCCATTTTCGACCGAAATTTGATTATAGCCTGTAAAATCGCCCGTATGTGGATTTTTGGCCAATTTTGTTTGGAATTTGGAAAAACTTTCTTCTCGCAAAGTTGTAGATAATGGAATTTCCTATGAAAAGACATAAGGTTTGAATTTTTTTGATAAAAGGGCTATTTATTATGAATTATTGAAGTTTCAAGTTCTAAAATAATTGATTTTTGAAGTTTTAATTATTTTTTTAAGAAAACGTTTTTTTCCATTTAATGGGTGAGGTGGGTCACATGTTATGTGTTGAAATCAAATGATTTCAAGGTGTGCGATAGGAATTTATATATATATATATATTATTTTATTAAATTTTTCGCTTTGGTGTTCTAAGCATTTTCCTATAAATAGGTGCTTAGGTTAGAATTGAAAATCACACCGTAAAACAAAGTTTTCTCTTTTCTCTCTATATTATCGAGCGTATTCTTGTGAGTATTTTGAGACTTTGAGTGTTGCTATACTATGCAAGTTCCTTCAAAGATTATATATCCAAAGATTCCAATGTAAGTACTCGCCTTTTTCGAGGTAAGGATATTATTTTTTTAAAAAATGATATTATTTTCTTCAATATCATTATGCCAAATATTGGTAAGAATTTTTTTATCAAATTTGGAACTTTTGTGTCGGGGTTACTATTCACGATACTTAAGACTATTCACATATTACAAGACTATTCATTAATACTAAGACTATTCACCAAAAAAATAAAATTTTTTTTTTCCTCCAAGATGTCTATTATGGTTACTATCTTTGATTGTATCCATGTTTTGATCTTTTTTTGAATTTTACTCAAAATTGGTTATTATGGAGTATTTTTGAACTTGGATAAACCAAATACTTAATCCCTAATATTTGTTCTTTTGTTTCATCGGATTCGCTTTTCTTTAAAATATTTTTCATCATCCTCACCCTAAATGATGATATTATCGAATATCTTTGGGCCCAGTAGTGCAAAGATGAATGATTTTCGATGAATATCTTTGGCCCGTAGTGTAAAGATGAACATGTGTTTAGATGAATAATACGACTAATCGATGAATATCTTTTGGCCAGAGTAGAGTAAAAAGATGAATATTTGATTCCGTATATATATTGATTGATGTTACAGGATAAAATATCGACGATGAACTTTTAAATTCATATATATAAGATAGTAGATTTCATTCTCTACTTAACTCTTCTAATGAATTATTATTTTCACCATGTAATATTGATTTAAAACCGGTTGTCTATTGTATTCTATTAGATTTTTCCTCGTTGAGGACTAACGATAATTTGTTCTATGTTATCTTAGTCATAATGTTCTTTATCGGGCTAGTTGAGCTCACCCTTTTCCTTTTTGTTCCATTTTCTTCTCAGAGAGGCGTAGAATGTAGTGAGTAGTACTTCTGGGTGTGGAATGATGGTTCTAGAAGTTGTTTTAGTAGTCCTCACTATTTTGTAAAATAGTGTATCAATAATTGTAATGAGGACTTATTTGAGTGTGGATATTGTCTAGATGACAATATTTGTATTTAAACTCACAGCTTTAAGTGTTGTCGATTTTGCTCGACAGCTTGTATTAATAAAGTTGTAGTTATTTCGCATCATGTATTAGCCCTTAACATTAATGGTCGTCGCAATTAGTTGAAGTCTTTTTATTAAAGATTCAAACTAAACCATTTTGTGTATGAATATGAGGAATGTAATGCTCAATAGAGATTCCAATAGTCATACAAAAATCATTAAAAGTCATTGATAAAAATTCAGCTGCGTTATCAAGTCGAATTGACTTGATTGGATAATCCAGGAACTGAGCCCGTAACTTGATTATTTGAGCAAGAAGTTTTGAGAAGGCAAAATTTCGAGAAGAGAGAAGACAAACATGAGACCATCTAGTTGAAGCATCTATTAAAACCATGAAATATCGAAATGGGCCTGTATAATGGGTGAATAGGTCCACAAATGTCTCCTTGAATTCTCTCCAGGAATTTTGGGGCTTCTTTATAAACTTTTACTGGTGAAGGTCGAACAATTAATTTTTCTCGAGAACACGCAAAGACAAGGAAATTCACTACTAGGAAAAACCTTCTTATCTTTGAGAGGATGACCAAGAGATTTTCAATAATACGACGCATCATAGAAGTACTGGATGACCGAAGTCTTTCATGCCAAAGCATAAAGGATTTGGGATCTATGATTTTGGAATCATAACATTATGAGACTCAATTGCTCTAATTTTCATAGTATATAATCCGTAAGAATTTGAATGAAGTTTTTTCTAGGATATTTTTTTCCAAAAAAGTAGAAGTGATGAGAAGATATTCATTACCATTTTCATTAGTTGTTTCAATGTGAAAACCATTCAGTCGAATATCTTTAAAACTAAGCAAATTTCTTCTTGATTTACAAGAATATAGATCATCTTTGATTAAAACTTGTGTCTCATTTGGTAGCAAGAAACTAGCTTTTCCAAATCCCTCGATTAAATTTGATGTGTCAGAGATAGTTCCTACATTTCCCTTAGCTTTGATCACTTGTGAAAAATATTTCTCATTTCGAAGGATTGTATGAGTTGTTGCACTATCTGCTAAACATATATCCTCCATATCCATTAAAAATGGTCTGACACATATAAAAACATAAATAAGAAAAGTTACATTTCAAATATAATTTTATTCATGAGAAACACATACAACATATAGAATGAAAACTAATAATATTATACATGCAGGGTGTTTAATTAAAACAAGAAATTAAACGACATCCCAAAAGATACTTTCAGAAGGTTCAATTTTCCTCAATGTTGGTCATTGGTGGAACATCAACAATATTCAATTGATGATTAACAAAGTTTGTTTCTGCCTCCATTACTTTATTCTTTTGAGACTCCTGGAATAAATTAACCAGATGCCTCGGCGTACGATAGGTACGCGACCAATGCCCTTTCATCCCACACCTAAAACAAACATCTGGTTTGTTCTTTATCGGTGCTGCATTTTCTTTATTTTTACCCGACTCAGACACTTGCCACTTCTGGTGGCCTGAATTGTCGCAGTTCTGGAATTTGTTGTTACGATGGCCTCGTTTATTCGTTTTTCCCCAAGGCTTCTTATTATATGACCATCTCTTGTTACGTTTATTTTGCTAGAATGACGTGCTGTTAATATTTGGCAATGGGGTAGCACCCGTTGGCCGTACTTGATGGTTTTTCAACAACAATTCATTATTCTTTTCTGCAACAAAGAGGATAGACAACAAGTCACTGAATTTTGTGAACTTACTCTGTCTATATTGTTGTGACAAAATCATGTTGGTGGGATGAAAAGTTGAGAGTGTTCTCTCTAACATTTGGGTTTCAGAAACTGGATCTCCACACAAAGCCAAAGTAGAGGTAATTCTATAAACATTGGAACTATATTCCGTAATTGATTTGTAATCTTATAGCCTTAAATTAAGCCACTCAAATTTGTCATTAGGGAGAACAACCAATTTTTGGTGATCAAATCTTTCCTTCAGTTGTGTCCATAATGTCGACGTCGGGATTTTTTAGATATCCCTTTCCGTTACTTGTTCTTTGGTGTTCTCATTTTAAGTGAGATTTGTTTGAAAAAACAAGTGAAAAAGATCTGACATGTATAATGTCGACGATGAACTGTTAAGAGTCGCTAGGTGGTTTTTTAAATGGTTGTACCAACACAACCGAGAAAAGGTTTGCACATTGACCCAGTGATGTGACACTGCTAAACGGGTCGGTGAAACCGAGATTCATTAGGGTCAGGGGGGGTTATATGCGGAGGAAGGTGTTAGCACCCCCCAACATCCGTGTTACCACGCCGACCGCCTCTTTTCAAGAAACTATTATCTGAATGTGTGTGTGTGTGTGGGTCAATGTGCTATTATTTGGAAGTAGTGCGAGGCCTTGTTCGCACTTATATATATTGTGGTTTGAATTTGTGTAAAATTCAATTTTCAAAGAAGATATGATGGTGATGTTTTATAAAAGAGGTTTTTCAAACCCACGATGCTCAATAGTAATTGAGACCTTTTACACTCCCATTTTATTAAGTGTTCGGCTGGATTGATTTTATTAAATAGATGCGAGGCATCCGTATGAAAATAATATACAAAATAATGCCGACTTCCTCGTGGGTATGGAAACCATCTGAGGAAATTAAGACATCACAGGATAATTTATAAGTCGCCATACTAAAAATGTCCATCACGGGAATCGAATCTAGATCCAATGGGTCAATCTGTGATCACATGATTCTTAGGCTATATGATACCGCAATTTGTATGAAAGCGAAGAAGCACGTATATATATAAAAGTCGTAAATATATATATACGACGGGATCACCAACCACGAAGCACCTCCATGGGGGATCGAAATGTAAATAAAGTCGTAAAAGTATCAACCGCCACGGAGGAAACTCAAAGGGACAAAACGTAAATAAAGTCAGAATACGGCCAACCGCCACGAAGGAAACTCCGGTAAGGATGAAATATAAATAAAGTTGTAAAGTTTATCAATCGCCATTTAAGGTAACTTCTAGGCGTGATTGAAAAATATATATATATATATATATATATATATATATATATATAAGCAATAAACGCATAGAATGTAAAATTCAGCTCATCAATGCAGTCCGACACACAGTTAATATATATAAATATATATATTAAAGCGAAACGCACTGCATCAAGTCTAGGCTCATCGAACAAAGTTCGACACACGATTCATATATATATATATATATATATATATATATATATAGGAGCCCTTCCATAGCAATTCTTGTTGTGAATAATCTAACAACCCTTTTTGGATAGTTGATAAATTGATGCATGGTGAGATGAGTCTTAATATTTGATAATAAATACTGACATGCAAGCTTTTATTTTAATATAAACACCTACATGGTCAACATCTTGTCGATTACATTTAAAAGAAAGCAATTTTTATTATTAAAAAAAACACCGGTAGTATGACTGACATATACTAATGTGTGTCTTATATAACTCTATATATATATATATATATATATATATATATATATATATATATATATATATATATATATATACTTGTTGCTTTACGGTAAAAAAAAAAAAAAATTCAAATAAATATGACCTCTTTTACGTTTGTTAAAAAAAAAAAAAAAAAAATCAAAAATAGGCACAACCTCTTTACAATTTGTTAAAAAATAAATAAAAAAAATCAAACCGGCACAACCTCTTACGACATACAAAAAAAATAAATAAATAAAATAAAATCAAAGATAACCTCTTACGACATACAAAAAAAAAAAAAAAAAAGAATCCAAAGCCTACAACTTCTTACGAACTTGCACAAAAGTTCTTTACTTGTTATTCTAAATAAAATATTTGTTATTTTTATAACTCTTTCATTTAATAACAAATAAAGAATTATAATTCAAATAAAAAATAATATCCTATTTTATAAAAATATATTTTATAATTTTTTTATTCTTTATTTTATAAAAATATTTTATAAAAATAAAGAATACAAAATATTTTATAACAAATAAAGAATATAAAATATTTGCTATTTTTATTTGTTATTTGTTATAAAAATATTTTATAACAAATAAAGAATATAAAATATTTTTTATAAAATATTTGCTATTTGTTATAAAAATATTTTATAAACTTTATTTTATAAACAAATAGCAAATAAAAATAGCAAATATTTTATAAACTTTATTTGTTATAAAATATTTGTATTCTTTATTTTTATAAAATATTTTATATAAAATAGCAAATAAAAAATTATAAAAATATATTTTTATTTTTATAAAATATTTGCTTTTTTTTATAAAATATTTGCTATTTGTTATAAAAATATTTTATATTTTATAAACTTTATTTGTTATAAAATATTTTGTATTCTTTATTTTTATAAAATATTTTTATAAAATAGCAAATAAAAAATTATAAAAATATATTTTTATTTTTATAAAATATTTGCTATTTTTTATAAAATATTTGCTATTTGTTATAAAAAATATTTTATATTCTTTATTTGTTATAAAATATTTTGTATTCTTTTTATTTTTATAAAATATTTTTATAAAAATAGCAAATAAAAATTATAAAAATATATTTTATAAAATAGGATATTATTTTTATTTGAATTATAATTTTTATTTGTTAATAAATGAAAGAGTTATAAAAATAACAAATATTTTATTTAGAATAATAAGTAAAGAACTTTTGTGCAAGCCGTAAGAAGTTGTGCCGGTCGGTTTGGATTCTTTTTTTTTTTTTTTGTACAAGTCGTAAGAGGTTGTGACGATTTTGATTCTTTTTTTTTTTTTTTTTTTTTACAATGTCGTAAGAGGTTACGCCTATTTGATTTTTTTTTTTTTTTTTTTTGTATGTCGTAAGAGGTTGTCTTAGGTTTGATTTTTTTATTTTATTTTTTTTAACAAATTGTAAGAGGTTGTCTTGATTTTTTTTTTTTTTTTTTTTTAATGTACCGTAAGAGGTTGTGCTTAGGTTTGGATTTTTTTTTTTTTTTTGTACCGTAGTAAAGCAAAGAATATATATATATATAGGAGTTATTGTTATGCTGTTAAAAGACACAATGCATTGCATAAGTCATGTGTTTACCGGTGTTTTTTAATAATAAAAATTCATTTCTTTTAAATGTAATCGACAAGATGTTGACCATGTAGGTGTTTATATTAAAATAAAGTTTGCATGTCGTACGGGCTTATCAAATATTAAGACTCATCTCACTCATGCGATCAATTTATCAACGGTCAAAAAGGGTTGTTCAGACAGTTTCTCACAAAGAACAGGCCATATGGAAGGGCTCCCTATATATATATATATATATATATATATATATATATATATATATATAAGCAAATAAACGCACTGCATCAAGTTCAGGCTCATGATGCGTAGTCAGACACACAGTTATATATATATATATATATATATATATATATATATATATATATATATATATATAAAAGCAAATAAACGCCCGCATCAAGTTCAGGCTCAATCGAGGCATAACTCGATAATGTTAGTCAATATATATAAATATATATATATATATATATATATATATATACAAGTCGAAACAAAACCACGGACCAAAGTCAAGGGCAAATCTGTGCAACACGACTCTCAACGTGAAGAAGGGTGTGTGCGAGAGATGAAGAAAGACTCAAAAAGTGTGTGAGAAGGCTTCATTGTTGGTCGTCAAAGAAGACTTCTATATCTTTAGAGTGGATAAACATTGGCTTTTATAGGTACAAAAGGGCTATATATGAGCTCACAGGTGTTTAAAATGAGAAAGTACACTGCATGGGGTGAGTGCAGAGCAAATTGGGCAGGGCTTCCTCGCCATGGCTTTTACGTTACAAAATGGGCAGCCCAAGCCCTCTATTTATAGACGATTTGAATACAGGTGTACTGCCAACCGAGCTGTAGTGTACAGAGGCAACCCGGGTGGGCCCGGGTTTTTTAGGTCGGGTCGTCTCAAAATACGTGCACTCGGGCACTATAATGTCCATTCGAACTTTAAGAAGTGCAATTCGGGCATCCGTTTGAGGTATACATGACCTATTTCGGACGGCCGTTGTCGAGAGTTGTACGATGGCATGGGATTAGAGTTTGTACGAAGTCATTGAAGATGGGACGATGCCCTCCGGTCTTCAAGCTTCAACTTTTATCCGTTACCCCGCACAATAGTCACTCAGGATTGGTTAGTCGTGTGGGACATTGTTGCGTAGAGATGTTGAGACGACGTGGTGTGGCATCGCGTTGGCGAGATGACGATGTTGCCCCTCACCGGTGTCATCGCCGGATTGGGCTGATAAAGCAGACGTTGCTCAGGCTTCGCTGAGATTGGACTGCTGCAATTGTTGAAGGTCCTCATTGTCATCTTTGAGGTGTGCCTATCTTCCCGATGTTATCACCGGGTTGGTACAGTGTATCTCGTTATGAGCGCCAAGATTGAAGCTGGTCGCATTTAAAACAAGCATTTCCGGGGTTATCACCGAAACTGCATTCCTTGGGGTTATCACCAAGGTTGGTGACTATTCCCATAGTTGGGACTGAGACTTGATACCTCAGGGTTATCTCCGAGATTAATCGGGTTTCTCCGGTGTGTGTTCCGGTATTGTATCTGCATGCCTCGAGGTTATCTCCGAGGTTGGAATTGTTACTCCCAGAGTGGGCTCCGGGGTTGATGCTGAACTTCCGGTAGTATCCGGTATATATATGGATTGTCTTTCAGGGTTCCCTTTTAAAAGATGAATTTGTCCTCCTGCAATGTTAGTGACAGTAGTATAGAAAATTTCGAGTGTCTACAGATACCCCTCTTTATCATACTCATGCATGGCGATGCATGGGTAGGATAAAGAATCCTAGACACTTGAAACCCAACAAGACAAACATGGTACTATATGCAGCAACATGAGACAAATGTATGATGCATGTGTACGGGGTTGTAACCCAACATGCTGGGGATGATTGATGATCCCTGTTGCTTCAACTGGGGATTGGCAATGCTGACTAGATTTGATGTGTAAGCCGAATCTGTTAGGATGTTGATGTTGGAGTTATCACCAAATTCCTATGTTCTTGATAACGACTTGATCATGAAGAGGTAAATCTTATGTGCAAGAGATCTGTGGGGATAAAGCTTGGTCTGTTCAAGGATGTATATAACATATTCCATCATCTATCCTCTTTGATAACATTGACCTTTCCTGGTTGGTATCGTCAAGACATGTCAAGATTCTGTTGGATTTACTACCAACAACAAATGATGTCAGGGATGCCTGACCTTTGTTGACGTGTACTTCACCGAAATGTGAATCAACAGTTAAAAAACCCTGTGGGACATATCGTCAAGGTTGCTTGACTTTCGCTGATATGTGAATCAATGGCTGATACTCTGTGGGTAAGTTATCAAGGTTGCTTAACCTTCGTTGATGTGTGAATCAACGGAACATTTCGTTGTGACCCCCGCCAGGGATCCGCTGCCGAATATGAGCAATCGAGCATGAAATCCTTGAATAGCTCTAGAGCTCTAATAGGTTTAATCGCTATCGGCTGAAATAACGTCAAGGCTGCTTGACCTTCGTTGATGTGTGTGTCAACGACTTGAATGTACGTTGTAATCCCCTGCCGGGGCTTCACGTTGTAACCCCCGTCGGGGATCTACGTTGTAACCCCCGTCGGGGATCTACATATAGTAACGACCCGGAATTGGTGGCATCGGACATATACAAGGTATTGCCGGATGTGGTTTGTAACAAATGAAATCATTGACAGAGTATACCTTGTGTTCGGGTGACTACCAATGAGTGATGTGCAGACTCAAAATTTCACCTGAGAAGACCAGGATTGTATGCTGTTTTGCTCAATCGCGTGGCGTTTTTATTCTCGATTTGACCTTTCTAGTCCGCAAGAACTCCTTTGCAACTCAAACTGGACCGAGCCGGAGGGGTGGGAGCTCTATTTAGGAGAGCATGCTATTAGGAGCACCGCAGGGGAGATTCGTATACCGATCTTGCCTCCTACCAGGCGTCATTGGCCTGTATCGCAATCACCCGTCACTAATATCCCATTGTTGGGGGTTAATGGGTTTGCATTATCAGAGGGTCCATGTACTCAGGAGACGTTCCAGCGTTGGTGGTTGCCTTATACTATTGGAGCCCAGTCCCGCGCCATACAGTTTATGGGGGATATGGTTCCAGGATCCGTGATGATGACGGATTGGATAGCTTGTGTCAGATATCCAACTCATATGACACAGATTGATAGTTTGACCCGGCAGTTGGACCAGGCATACATATTTATCCGACATTTGGGCAGAGATCCGGCAGAGGCGGCTTCATTTGATCCTTCCAGCTCAGGCGCTGGCCCCTCAGATGACCCATTCGGTTTTGCCAACGCAGATCCTCATCTATATAGGCCTGACATCCCTGTTGATAGAGATCCAGTGACTCGGGAGGAGTTACATCAGGTGGACAGGATTGATGATGTGGACATCGACACCCTGGTCTTCTTCTGATGTGTATTCTCGTTATATCTTTTGATAGGCCTCTGTTAGATATTGGGTGGTTGTACCCCATTTTCGCTATATTTTTTGATAGGCCTCTGTTAGTAGTAGGGCATCTGTGCCCCATTTCCCTGTATTTGTAGCTGTACAAAGATGATGTACTAGATGATGATATACTTAGAAATGTATGCACAGTTTTTTCCATTCTCTATATCATATTGCCATCTATTATCTGCTATGCATGTATCATGTTATGCATATGTATGTATGTTCAGAGATATTTGGCATTGACCCCTGGATGGTCTTATGACACTACCGCATACAGATGTCTTCTTGACGAGCTTAGTCAGATAGATCATACCCCACCATCATTGGTGGCATTGGGTATCGATCGTGGTATGATAACATGTCACCACCAGATTGGGTGATGTAGATCATTCTTCGCAAAGATACCATAACTTTATTGATGTTTCGTGTTCCCGCAGTTTTGTAGACGGATGCTAGAGCATCGATCCTGGATAGGCGGAGTTTTCCGATTCGGGACCCATGAGTTGACTCTACTCGGAGGAGTATGCACGATTGACGATGCTACCTTTAGATGCGGACCTTGTGTGCACCTGGCTTTGGGAGACATGAGTAGACGATTCATGACTCTCACTGGATTGCGGCGCAGAGTAGTACAGGATGAGCTGACATCTAGCCACGTGATATCCCAGCGTTTTCTGTATGATAGA